>KN050076.1:43267-86373 GCA_000743315.1 Lignosus rhinocerotis TM02 | reverse complement strand
CCCGTTGCGGAAGTCCGCGCCCTGCGTGATCACGCCCGCAATGCCCCCGTGAGAGCCATCTGTGACAAGCCAAATTGGCGGTGCATTTGGAGAGTAATCAAGCGGCACGCGATGGTGATCGCGATGAGCCTGCACGAGGCGTTTGACGTCCTCAAAGGCCCTTTGGTGAGTGTAGTCCCACTTGAAGCTGGCGTCCGATCCCGTCATCGAGCTGAGTATCCCCATTGGGATTTGAATCGTTGCTATATCATCGGCAAGATACCTGACTGACCCCAGAAACCCTCGTAGGAGTTCCTTATTGGTCGGGACCTTCCAGTTCACTACACTGTCAACCTTATCCGGGTCCATCCGAATGCCATTGTCGTCTACAATGCAGCCCAAGATTTTCATTTCCAAGCAGAGAAACCGTAGCTTAGTTGCGCTAAGGTACAGTGTCTCCTTCCGAAGGATATCAATGACAATTTTGACGTGGCTGATATGATCCTGCAGAGTGTCCGAATAGATGGCTATGTCATCTAGGTAAACGTCCATGAAGACTCCGATGTACGCTGCGAAGATGTGTATGTAACAAACGGTAAAGTGGAGGTTTGTAACAAAAGGTTTGGGATACTAATGTTAGATCCGTAACAACCATATTCCCATCGGGCGTCGTCATAGCGGTGCGATTAACATGACCAGGTTCAACGCGAATCTGCTCATACGCGTCTTTTCCATCAATCAGTGTCCGGTATGGTTTCCGAGACACTCGGTACGCGTCTTTTCCATCAATCAGCGTCCGGTATGGTTTTCGAGACACTCGGCGCAGAATGGCCTCCATATCTGGCAGTGGAGAGGTGACCTTGTGTGTATTAGCATTACGCTCCCGGAGATCACAGACCACGCGCAGTCGAGCGGGGATGCCTTTGACCCCCGTGCCTGGTTTGGTCAAAAGGAGCATGGGCGAAGTGTTCCGCGCATTGGTCATACGCCAACGCCCGGACTTCAGGTATGCATCTCGCTTCTCAGTCCACAGGGGCTGCAAAGCATCTGGACACTTAGATGGCCGCCATGAATAAATTTTTGCTTCGTCTTTCAACGGGATTGAGTGGTTGATAGCTCGCAAGGGGGGTAACGGTGAGTCACTAGCATCCATGCAGATAGGTTCAGCATACTGACGGAGCACCTTCCATGCCTCCTCTAGGTGATCCGCAAACAGACTCGCTGCGCAAGACTCCAGAACCCGAACCTGTCGCCCCTGAATAGACAAGGGTACTTCACTGCCAATGATGACCTTCATAGGGTTGAGGCCCACGAGAACGCGGTGCTGGTAGAAGAAGGGGGTTCCAAGCACAATATCATAGTTGAGTAGATTCGCCACGTCGAAGTACCGTGTTGCGCGCACATTCTGATATGACAGCTCGGCAGTGCATCCATAGTTAATCTTCGCACGAGAACCCTGAACGGCTAAGGTCAAAGGAATAGGTCGAGCCAACTCAAAGATATTGACGTTGAGCTGGTGCGCGAGTCGGCTCGACATGAAGTCTGATAACGACCCAGTGTCCATAAGAGCACGAGCAGGATGTCCGTTGATGCCCACCACAACCACGATAGGCTCTGGAGCAATGCGTTTCATATCACGAGGCACAGCAGCATTCCGAGCCATGCTGATGTTGTCGGTTTCATATCACGAGGCACAGCGGCATTCCGAGCCATACTGATGTTGTCATCCGTCTTCTGTTTTGCAGACTTACCCGGACGTACTGCGAAAAGTTCGATTGCCGTGGAGAAAGCATTCGAAGTTGTTTGCAGACTTACCCGGACGTACCGCGAAAAGTTCGATTGTCATGGAGAAAGCATTCGAAGTTGCAGGCTGCCTATCCACCGACTCTGAGAACAGCTCAGCAACCTCATCCTCCAGGTCTACAAGGTCGAAGCAGGGCTCGGCCTTTCGGTCATTATGAGCGCGCTGCACCGCACGCGCATACCAGTTACGAAAATCAAAGTACGTATTCCGTTCGAGCTTGTGACAACTAATGGAGACGGTCAAGGCAAGATAGTCGTCCTGTATCTCTATCTTGTCACCCAGTTGGAAACAACGGAAACGAGATCCCGTCACATCGTCCGATACCAGCTTTGGGTATGGAATTGTTTCTTCTAAACGCTGCTGCAGGACGACTGCTAAGACATCGCCCAGGGACTCACTTGACCCAGCCAGGATATGTGGATCGTTGTCCATGCATTGTTCTTGCAATCCGTCTCGGTACGAGTTTGGTAGGTCGAGATTAGGATTATGCAGAGCATCAGAACTGATGTACAACTCCAGGTCAATGGCTGTGTTTTCGATGACGTATTCGTCATCCGATATCTGCTGGACAAAGAATTGACCCTGTTCTGGCTGTATGTCATCGCTTCCCCAGTAAGGTCCATGATTGTTCAAAATTGCAGCGGCGCGATGCTCATAAGGGTTGCCCCAGTAGGTCCTTGGATAACCATCCCGACACATGGGCGGCATTTCGAGCTCATCCATCAGGATAGGTCCGTCATCTACGACCGGTATAGGGCAGCCCCCTGAGGCCGCGGATGGGGGTTTACCTGGGGAAGCCCTTGACCCGCAACCAGTCCCAGTAGAACTGTCGCTGTCGAGGTCCGTGTCCGTGATAGTCTGCAGGGAGGGCATGCTGTCATAACTAATTTCTCTTCCCCAGTCTGATTCTGGTTCTAGGCCGGCGAGCTGCGCATCCAGCTCATCTAACGAAGATGGCTCTCCAATAGACACGTAAGACGTGGTTGCTCGGATGAACTCACGGACTTCGTCCTCGCTATGCAGCATCCGAGCTCCACTGTACAGAAAAGGTATGTCATCATAGTCGAATTCAATCGAATTGACATGTAAAGCTAATGTTGTCTCAGTAGACTGAGCCAGACTCCTGAGGGTTTCCACGTCATCAAAATCGACTTCAACGTTGTACGCAGCTAAGCCAGGAGCTTGATTGCTGTTTCGTCGATCCGATTTGACATGGTTCGCCCTCGGGCAGTTACGTTGCATGTGCCCTGTTTCTTTACAAATGAAACATTTTCCCGCAGCCCGGAGCTCATTGCGCTCGTTCGGGGACAAAAGTGAGTTGCCATTCCTCTTGTCTGGCTTCCTATTGCGCTCACCATGATCATCTGCGCATGATCCGGCCTGATACTCTTTATTCCGACCTGGTCCCATCCCAAAGCTTCCTTGCCCTCGTCCTTGCGGACGACGGCCTCCTTGCCCTGATCTTGGGTGCTGACCACGATTATGACGCTCGGCGTAATGAGTGGTAGGAGCATTCCCACCACTGCTTGGACTAGGTGCCACTTCTCGTGTCTTGAACTGAACATGTCGCGACCCGGTACTGGTACGTGGTCCTCGATTGTCGAGAGCTTCGCGAGCTAACTCTATGACCTGTGCTCGTGCCTTGACGTCCTCATATGGGCTCTTCAACGTCATCATCTGCTTCCACAGCTCACCCTGGATGTACTTATCCAACCCGTACCAGAAGGTGTCAACCCGTTCCTCATTACGGTCCATCCCGAGGATCAAGAACAAGTTCTCCATGTCATATGCATATGTCTGAATTGATCGTCCATTCTGGTGGGTGTTCCGCAGCTTCTCTCGCATGCGCTGACGGAAGTTGATAGGGAAACAATAGTTAAAGAGGCCAACCAAGATGTCCCTAAATTGAAAAGCCCTCGGATTTCGAGAGATCGTGTTTACATAGAACTCATGAGCTCGATCTGTCAAGAACCTGGACACGATGGCAGCGTGACGCCGTGGTTTTACCCGGTACTCATCAAGGTAATCGCGCATTTGATTAATGAACTTGTGGAATACTGACAAGTCGGGCTGCCCTGCATATGGCTCAGGTTCTATAGGCTTCAACACTGGAACCTTACGCTTAGACAATCGTTTTCGAGAGCTATGCCTCTTCTTGTGACTCCGCCGGTGCCTGCGATGTCTGCGCCGTTTGCGCGAACGGTCAGAAGACTCGTCACCCGACGTACTCGGGGGCGAGTCACTAGAATCCGTCGAGTCATATCCATCACTACCCGAGGGACTCGTTGAAGTCGTCCGGGTCGAGCTGGAGTTCGAGGCAGATGAGCTCGAAGAGCTTGATGAATCTGACGGATCTCCATTCTTATCGGATAAGTCCTTCAACGTCCTTCCTATGAAGCTGCTAGGTTCTAATTGCCGTATAGGTTGCGGCAGTGATGACTTCCCTTTCCCCCTTTTGGGCCGCTGCTTCGCGGTTGCCGTTCCTGGCTGCAAATTTTCTTCCACAAATGCCGGGCCGCTGCTTCGCGGTTGCCTTTCCTGGCTGCAAAGTTTCTTCCACGAATGCTGTGGCCATCCCTTGAGAGGGATCTGTGATTACCACAGGGGTACTTCCCTTGAGCTTCTGATTCTTACGCCGAGACTTTGTTAACTTAGACGCAGCCGCTGCGCTGACGGTTGGGACAGGTTGAGCAGCAGCAGCTTGCTGCATCAGGTCCCATTCACGCCGAGTTGGAGCCGGGCGACGCTCCCAGGTCCCCTCGTCGGACGAATCGGGAGCGCTTTCCACCGTGGCCTTCGGCGGCCGAGTCGGGTTCCTCTGGCCCTGCCAATATTCGAAGGCAGCCCGCTGCTCACCCGAGTCGTAGTCGGGGTCATCCTGCAGAGATCGGCGAGCCGAATATATCTCGTACCCCTTTCGCTGAGCTTCAGGGTCAAGCTCTCGTGGGTCAATGTCGACGGCGCCCCAGTTGCGCGGATCGACCGTCTTGCCCTTCGCCATGGTCGAAGGGCCTTCTTCCCGAGATTCTGACTGTTCTCGAGACTTATGTACTGCGTTCATCCGTTTGCGAATACGGCCTCGTTGTCTGTCCGTCAGCTTACGCTCAGCTGTGTTGATTGTGTGCAATTGTTCATGGTTCAGCGGGGGAGAGCTCGTCCGCCGCATGCCTCCCATGTGCAGGGGTAAGTCTTTCGGTGGCATGCTGTTGAGGCTGCGCGCACGTCGTTTCCTATAACGTACCTCGGTCCATTGACCGCCACCATAAGTTTCCATGGTTCTCTCAACCATAGGAGTATTTGTAACTTCTTCCGTGCCGTCAGTTGCAGGGGAAGGAAATATATTTTCTTTACTAGAGCTAGACAAAGGCTCTTCGCTCGCAGCCCTAGGCTGCGAGACGGACATACGCGGATATGCCTCTTGCCCCGTTTGAGGGGCCGGGTCTGCTCCGGAACTGCGTGGGTCTGCCTCCTGGTCGCCGAGCGAACCGGTGTTTGCCCCAACAGAAGGTCCCATGGCCTGGCTGTACGAAACACCAGGCCGGACTCTAGCACCCGAGTGCGTGCTCGGGGCATCCGATAGGTCGGATGGTTCACTATTATCAGGACTATCAGCGCTTTGGGTCATGATGTTCCCAATCGTACCAGGAGGTGGGGCTAGCCCATCGTGTGCCCCGGGGCGAGGACCCGAGGCTCGTTGACGAAGATTGTATCGGCCGTTGGAGGACATCCTGATTCAGTTGTTTTTCTTGTCTTATAGTTTTCTTGTTCGCGGAGACCAGATAGTAGAGAGGAGGAAGCAGAAAAGAATTGTTGCCGTAGAGGAAGACCTAAGTTGATCAGACTCAGGGGAATCCTGTCGGCTAGAGAGAGAGAGAGAGAGAGAGAGAGAGAGAGAGAGTGTGTGTTTAAAGTCGATGTGCTGTCAAAAATATGTGACGCTGGCAAGTCCTAGTTAGGGAGATGGTCGCGTCACACGATGAGCGCTCATGCAGTACAAGAGGCCTGGAGGCAGTATCTCCTCTGCGCGCGGAGGTCGACGCAGTACCTGTTCGAATAACACGTGTCGGTGTCGACTAACTGCTACAAGCGATTTTGAGATAAAGACGTGCTTTGACGGGCCTTTGAAAGGACGTCCGCTGACGTCCTCACTCGAGCAGCAACAGAATTGGAACAAGCTCGGTTGCGTCCATATGATAAAAGGTGAGGACGCAACATGGTTCGCGAAAGCATAAAAGGGGCGCTAGCCAAAGAAGGACAAATAGAGTGCATAAGCATATGTTGTAATCACCATGATTACAGCCTTGAAGCTGTAATTCTGGGCCTATTATCAGAACTTCCGCACGAGTATTGAAAATAAACAACTGGACGAAGTAATGCCATGGATGATCAGTGCAGTTCCGAGTCCGATGGGTCCAAGGATGTGGGATCAAGATTCCCACGGGTGCTAATCCACAGCTCAAACGACCAAGAACCTCAACAGAATAACCCTCTTTACCCTTTTACTCGCTCATTGCCCGCTCTCTACTACCCCTTTGCCACACTGGTGTGCCCGATGGCTTCCGATGGTGCAAGCAATAGTACGTTGGGTCTCTTAAGGCGTATATCTACCTGATATCCTCATGAAAGTCCTTCCTAGATGAGAGGCTTCTTGCCGCGGCGCGGTCCGAGAACGAAGACCTTCTCCTCGAGATTTTCGAGCAGGGCAACTTCGACATCAACGCAAAGGACGGGTAAGTGCTGCTACAATGCTTTCATTGACAACTTGCTGATGTATCACGCGATGATGTACAGACTAGGCAATACTGGTATGCTACTCCTCGGCGAAGATACCTCCACCTCCGCAGACATCCTAATTCCTCCGCACGCGCTCCATAGCCCTCCATTACGCGTACGTATGTTGCTCTCTCCAACGTGAAGCTTAGGACATTTGAGATCTTACGCGCTCCCCCATCCCATCATCAGCGCGTCCAATGGATATCTCAGCATTCTCGAGCACCTCCTCGAACAAGAGGGCTGCGACGTCGACCTCCAGAACCGCATCGAGGGGGCGACTCCGCTTCATTTCGCGCTTAGGATAGAAGATGACGATCTACGCACGGCCGTCGTCGAGAGTCTGCTGGATGCGGGTGCTGACCCCAAGTACGTTCAACATCCACCAGCCCCCATGATCCCTGCTACCCCATTTCGAGCTCGCGGCGAACCTTTCGAGATGGTTGACATCTATCTGCGTCCGTAGGATCAAAGACAAGAACGGGGACACACCTCTCACCCTTGTCTCGAATGACGATACCGAGGTTCGTGCATTGCTGAGGAAATCACAGGCTCAGGCAAGCATCGCACAGAGCGATGTAGCAAATGGTGAGTCAAACTCATGGTGAGCGTACACACACTTAAGCCCATGTTTGGCGTAGACGACGAAGATGACGAGGAAGGCTCTGACACCGGATCTGACGATGATTAACTTATTAGCCATGAACGTAGATGTCATACTAAACTTCAATCTGAGCTGTGGTCATCATTATAAGACAATTGCATGAAGCGAAAGTCCCCCCTGCCATCGCATTAGCGGATCATCACAATTTCAGTGTATACTACCAACGACAGGTGTGCCTACTACTGTCCAAGTCTATGCAATGAGCTTCCCGCTGGACCACTCCTTGAATGTTATGGTGTCTTTGATCCATTGGATGAGCTCTGATCGCTTCACCTTCGTACCCTTGTCGCTCGACTCGACCTTGACCTTCTTCCCGTCCACGAACTCCCACTTCTGCTCCTTGACAGTGACAAGGCCCTCCTTGAGCTCATCACCGCCCAGGATGATCGCGAACGGCACCTCGTCCTTCTCTCCGGCTGCGAACTGCGCAGGAAGCTTCGGTTTTGCTTTGAACAGGAAGTCGGTCTGGGACAAAGTGAGATCCACATTAGCATCCTTCCAACCGCCGATGCCCGAAAGTGCGTACCTTGATGCCCGCTTCTCTCAGCTCGCTCACGAGCGCAACGCGTTCCTCAAGCAGCCCGTCACCCGCCGCCATCACATAAGCCATCGTCTCCTTGCTCCGCATACCCTTCTCGACCCACTTCGGCCACACGAGCGCAAAAATTCTATCGAGCCCCATGCTGACTCCCACGCACGGCAGCCCCGCTGCCTTCTTGCCCTCACCCGCTGCCGCGGCGGTGAACATGCTCACGAGGTTGTCGTATCGGCCCCCGGCGGCGATCGACCCAACGCCGACTTGCGACTCGTCGATCTCCTCTTCCTCGTCTGCGTTGGTCGCGGCCTTCTTCGCGGCCTTCTTTTTCGGCTGTTGGGCTGGCGGCGGAGGGGTGTTGTTCGCGACTGAGGGGATTGTGGATGACGATGCAAAGGCGTTGGCGGCGTTGAAACCTGGCGGTGCGGAGGCCTCGACGATGGCTTCGTAAATGATGCCGGTGTAGTAGTCGAGTCCCCGCGCGAGGGAGAGGTCGAAGGAGAGCTAAGGGGGCAATATTGTATATCAGAACATCCCGAATCTTAGTGATGCATAGAGCACGAGTATACCTTGTCGACAACCTTGTATGCGCTCAGGTAGGTAAAAAGGATGGCCATCTCATCGATGCCAGCCTTGGCGTTAGCGTTGGCCAACAGTGCTGCATCTGCCTTGAGTAGCTCGAGAAGCTCAGGGCCGCCTATCTTCAGTCAGCGAACAGTCCCACACGCGACAACTCCGTCACGCATACCTTTGTGCTTAACGTACTCCCCAATTTTGTCTGCGACAGCAGGGTCGAGCCCTTTCTCGTCTGTCATCTCCTTCTTGACGTCGACCCACGACATCTTGTCCAGCTTGTCAACAGCGGACGAGATCGTCCTGATCTGTTCTGGGGCCACTCCGCAAACCTCGAAGACGCCATCAAGGATCTTACGGTGGTTGATCTGTGCAGGATGAGTGCAGCTTACAGGCAATAGGCGGTGATGTATGCACCTTGATGGTGAAATCGCCAACATCTAGTCGTGTCAGCACGGTGCAAACCAGGCTGATGACTTCAGCGTCAGGAATCATAGTGTCAAACGACCCCGCGATGTCGAAATCCTGTCCATCCCGAGTCAACGCCACACTTACTCAAACTATTGTCACTGAGACTCACCGCCTGCGAGAACTCCCTCATCCTTCCCTTACTCATGACCGGGTTATCCCTCCGATACACCTTGCCGACCTGCCACAGCTTCGCCTGGTTGGTAATCGCTCCGCTCATCGCAAGGTACCGCGCCAGAGGGACGGTGTGGTCGTAACGCAGGGCGAGCTGCTCGCCACCCTGGTCCATTAGGTCAAAGATGAGCTTCTGGTCCTCGCCATACTTGCCTGTGAGGACCTCCTTGCGCTCAAACACGGGCGTGTCGAGCTGGGACCCGCCGAACGTCGTGAAGCAGTCCTTGACAATACGCTCGATGTGCTCCCTGCAGAACATCTCCCCCGGGCCGTAATCGCGCGTGCCCTACACGCGATGGGCGTGGCGTGCATTCATGTCCACAGTGAGCGCGTCATGCCCGTGTCAAGGGGAAGAAACCCGCGGAGGAACAATATATGATACCAGCAGCAGCGCAGTCTTGCCAATGAGCTTCAGCCCTCGCACCCGATCCAAGGCATCCAACGCACCTTCGGCGTCTTGAGCAGCATTCTTTCCTTCTTCTTCTCTCTCGCCCCGCCCGCCGCCGCACTCTGCAGCTGCCCGAGCATGCGCTTCATCTCGCCCAGCTTCTTCTTCGCCTCTTCAATGGCCGCGCTGTCCGCTTGTGCATTCCGGAGCGAGTTCACCAACGCGCCCTGCGCCGCAACCTCTTTCTCTAACGTCTCCAGATCCGCTGTGGAAGGGGGAGGGGCTGCTGCTGCTGCACTGGCCATACGTCTCTGTCTCGGATGTGCTGTCTTGCCTGTGCCTGTACTTGTGCTTGTGCTTGTGTGAGGGAGAAGGGAGATCTGGACAAGCGACGGTGCGCGTGATCTGGGAAATCGATGGGCGCAGGAGAGGATGAGGGAGGCCTGTCGGAGCATTCACGCACTTGAATTTTGGAGGAGATTTCTGCGTGTGACACCGCACTTGACTCGATCGACATCGCCCATCTAATCTTATCTTGCCGACGAGAAGCCTATCTTTCCGACTCGCTTGAGGCATGGTGGGGCACAAATAACACTGAGTAACAAGGTGCGCATGCATGCTTTGCTGTCTGTTTATTATGTCCTGGTGACACGGAATTGCATATAGTGGATTCTAACACATACTACTACTAATACTTTCTAAGATCGGGTATGATGACATGGGTTATATTGTTCTATACGCTCGTTCGCTTTAGGTCCGTGATGCATTCATGGGTCATCAAATCCGTGAACGGCGTCCCGGTTATCATGTAGGGGTGTACAGTTGGTGTCCAATAAGTCATCGGGGGAGAGGGGACCCCAGCACCCTGAAGGTTTTGCTCACTGTTTCTTCCCATTGACGTCTGACGCAGCGACCCACTCCCCGCTCTTGTCCTTCTTCCGTACCGTGAAGCACGCAATGCCGAGGTAGTCCGTGATGTCGTTGATGACAAGGTAGCAGAACCGGCCGTAAGAGAGGAACGTCACTGCGAGTGTAACGTACACAAACAGCGCGGTTCGAGGAAGTGTACTTTGTATCAGAGGCGGGCTGAGGCGCAAAATGGTGTCAGCGGCATTACCCCCTGCACATCAGGATGAGTCGCGCACCGGTTGATGAGCGTAGGGAGGTTCGCGTCAATCGCACCGACAATGCTCCAGATCCACATCGAGTCCCACCACGGGAATGGCTGCTTGGTGACATGTGCGAGGATGATGCGCGACACCTGATGTGCAAATTGCAGGCCCCAAACACACAGGAAGGGTACGAAGAGCGTCGAGTGGAGGATCTGTGACTCCTTGAACCTGGGCGAGCTTAGCCAGAACACCTCGATAGCGACGGAGACTGGGAACGGCAAAAGCAAGAGTAATGGGGTAAACGGCCCCGAATCAGCAGCAACACGCGCCATGTAGACATTGTAGGAGCTGAAGGCGACTCCGCATGAGCAGAAGACTTATTAAGATGACTGAAAACGTCTACCTCGTCACGATGTTGAAGGCAAGAACAACGCCGCCAAAGACCATCAGTGCGTCGTTTATACCGATTCTAGGCACATATTCGAGCACAATGGGATACCTGTCAAGTCGCGTGAACGTGAGGAGATCCTGGTCCCAGAACTCGGGCCCTGGAAGTGTGTCCTTCAGCGCGTAGCTAGCAAGGCATCAAACAGCATACTGTTACCTGTGAACCCTGTGACCACGTATACCGCAACGATAGACAAAATACCTTCTACGGGGCCGGAGAAGATACCGAGATATAGTTGGCCTATGGACGCTCTCAGTAACCTGAGAGAAAATGCAACATGGGAGAGGCGGACCAGTGTGATACTCCTCCCAGGTTGTCAAGTAGAAGTTGGCAAGCGTGGCGATCTGAGACGCGACCGTCCACCATGATCTGCCAAGATTGAGTGCCCGCGCGAAGAGGATGACTTCGAGCTAAGTGAACTAATCAATTCGCGCCTTGCAGAATGAGACACAGATTCGTACAGTGGTGTTTAACGCGTCGCATCCATGGTCAAACATCTCTCCAAGAGGCCCAGCCATCCCAGTACGCCGCGCTTGTTTCCTGGAAAACCCCTATTAATCCTTATGCTCGCCTCCAAAAAATTGCAAACGCACCCATCTATCGCATCCAAACTCTGGTATAAAAATAGTCCCAGCGCCCACCTACATCATCCTCTTCAGACCAGCCCACACTCTCCCTCATATCAGGAGCAGCAGATCAAACGTACGTCCAATAGATCCAATATGGGGGTCCTTCCGCGCCCTCCTTCTCCGTCAAGAATTTGGGATCATAGTAGATAAGCGTCGCAAAGTTGCCCATGACCAACGACAGCCCAAGTAGCGTGATCTTGATGGCATTGCCCTCAGCTACGGGCAGTACAATCGAATGGGGAAGAGGCGTACGGTGTTAGGGGCTACCCATGTGGGCCAGAGCGTCACGAGCCATGCCCAGAACGGCTGAAGGACATATCGCGAAACGAGGGACCTGGTGGAGGGACAGTGGGCGGAGGTGAGAAGGTGAGACACGGCGTGGAAGAATGCAGATGATGATGATGACGCACTTGTCGACGCCTTTGTACGAGTATTTCTTGAGGTTATCGAGCGCGTGTTGAGGGATGTAGCCCATCGTCGGAGGCGACCTTGAGGAATCTCGTGCCGCAAGCTTGTCTGCCTCCAGAGCCGGCAGCCGAACCAAGACTGAGAGCGTTGCAAGGAAGGAGGAGGAGGGTGGGCCTACTAAACGCCAGCGGAGATCTTGTCCAGGTGTTTTTGGCCATCGCGCTACGTCACATGCACGTGCGTCCAATCCTCTACTTTGACTTATGTAAACACACTGCTCCTCGCCTCCCCCGTCTCTTCTCCATATCCGATCCAAGTCAACCAGTCAAAGATTGCAAAATCTGAAGGGAATCCCTATCTGAAAAGTTGTATTTACGGTATGCTGTACAAGTAGAAGTAATGATTACACTGTTCCAGTACACATGTAATTATGGCGGTAGCAATGAGATACACTTTTACCGGCGAGGAGCAGCGCGATATGACCAGAGAACCATACCTTCTTTGAGAACTACATCGTGACCACGTTCCGTCTCAGAACCCCAGCTGCTCCACGAACGCCTGCCAGGTCGCGTCCAACACCGGCGGACCAGTAGACATACTGATCCCGGGATCCATCATCCCGTTCCTCCCCGGACTGTGCACTCCATTAACGCCGTTCATTCCACTCATCCCGTTGGCACCATTGCCCACATGTGTGTGCCCGTTCATATGGCCATTGATCCACACATCCGGACTCGACCCCGACCTCGACCCTGACCCGGGCGTCGCCGCGCCCCCGGACCTTGAGCCTGAGCCCGCGCCGAAATCAAACTCCGGGTACGCAGAAGGAAAGTCGATCTGCGCAGGATCGAACACCGTCGACGGGAAGTCCAGGTTGAACTGCACCTCGCCCGTGGCCACCTCGTTCAGGTCAAACGCGCGCATGTCCTGCATGATCGTTGGATGAATCATATCCGGCTGCACTGGGGGTTCGTATGGCCCGCCGAAAGTACTAAATTTGGGGACCCGCTCTGAGCAACACGGGTGGCGGCGCTCCTCGGTAGGGCAGATCAAGTGTGTCTTTCCACCGAGCCGGTCGAGCTCGGTGTGGATCCGCACGGTGTCCTCTGTGCCGTGAACTTTGTTCATGGCGTCGTTGGCTTGTTTACGCATCTTTCTCACAACCTCCTAGTGTGGGGTGTTAGAGGAAGCGAAAGAACAGTGTAGGCAATACACATACGAGGTTGTTAGACGCAATCTGACTCTGAGCCGCGGCATCTTCAAACAGATCACAAACCTTTTCCAGCTCGGTCAGCGACGCCTTCGCTAGATTCGAGGATGGCGCTCGGATGACGAGTAAACACATCACAATCTGGGTAGATGGAACTTGAGTACGCAACCCCACGCAGAGGAGAGTTTTCAAGACGTACACTGCCAGCCAACGCATATGACCAGACCACACCTAGCCGTGCTGCGACACCGGGGACTGCCTTATGCGAGCAACGTGCACTAGCGAAGATACGCCACGCAGAACGGTATATGGCCACCACAGACGGTCCATACCTGTGCCTCAAAGGATCCTGAGGCATATCATTCAGCGCCTGGGAGAAGTACGCCCGGTGCAAGTTAAGGAGCGCTGAACAATCGTGTATGAGATAAGGCCCACGGTATCCAAAAGATATTGAGCTTACTCATCTCCTTCAGCAGCGTCGCTATCGTCCGCTGCATGATCAACGCGGTGCTCGGCGGTGGGATCTCTACTTTCCCGCACTGTATACGGAGCGCTGCGGGCACAGGGAAGTCGCGCACCCTCCTGTCCAATTCCATGACCTTGGCGTAGTTTGGGGCCTTGGCCCCGAACGCAGTCGTCATTATTGTGTGAAAAAATTTGGTGTATTGCCATGACCATGCATGGACTGGAAGGCGTCAGGATCAGCGAGTGAACCTTTCATGACGGAACAAGGACGCACAGCCAGGTTCCCGTTTGTCCTGGTCACCCGAGATGGGCTCCAGCTCTTTGGGCATCTCGCACTCAACGAATGCCAAGTTGATGCTTGGCGGCCTGCCAAACCCGAAGCTCTGCAACGTAGCATGTTGATATCGACAGTTGAGAGTACCGTCATAAACCTCACCAGCCAGGTATCTTGGAAGAACAACTGCCAGAAAACGCGATTTCGCTGCGCAGAGGCCTCTTCGCCCAGGTGCCACCTCCAACTACTCATATCTAGTGAAAATATCAGTCGCTATGATCAGCCCAACCGCTGGTAATGGCACGCACGCAGACCGATCTGTATGCCAGCCAGTCAGAGACAATCCAGTACATGATGAGCGAAGGAACTCACACTGTGCCCCATTTTCACAGCATGGCCTATCTGCGTCCACGCCTTGTGTGATTGTGTGTGTGCTGGTTCGCAATCGCTCAGCTCCAAGTACTGCGCCATGTAAATCTGATCCACCCTAAATGAGATTCTCTCTCGCTAGAGCGTCAGAGCGGCAATATATACCATTGTCTGAATCGCAGTGAGCGTGGTGTCATGCGCGGGGGGCGCATAGCGAAGCGACAACCTCGATAAGATATAGTACTCATGCGCCTCGATCGAGTACGGTGGCGTATTGACGTCCATTAGCGTCGCGAGAGCATAGATCATCCACATGAGCGCGAGCTGATGCGTCGAAGCGATATTACACTCCGACGTGTCCCTATGAGCACACATGTCAGTCTCAGGGACATGTGGTGAAAGAGAACAGACAACACGCCACATGTCAGTCTCAGGGACATATGGTGAAATGGAACAGACAACACGCACTTCCAAGATTGATATACTTTCCCAACGATATCATCGAAGACAAACTTCCGAGGGAGAGGATGCCACCTGGTCCGTGCGTACACATAGCCGGTTTGGAGGTCAGTCATTAGAGAGAGAAACCGAATGATTGCTCACACATATTTGCCAAACTCGAGGAACGTCTCGCACATCTGGCATGCTTGAGACAGCGGTGGTAGCAGCTTCATCATCTCTTGGCCGATATCCCGGAGTTTACATGGCACGTCCAGCTCCTTGTTTGCCTCATCCACAAGCTCTTTTGAGAGCCGAGGGAATCGCGCGTCATTCGTGGTGAGCCTCTCTGGAGCCTAAGGAGGGGTGAGCTCCAAGTGAAAAGGGCGAATTGTTTGACTCACGTGAATGAGATACTAAACAAGCAGTCGTAAGGTCAGAGATGCCAAACAATGAATGTGACATCACAACATGCCTCTGACCGAGAAGTCTGGCCAAAGAAACGCGTCTCTCCACGCGGGCCCAGAGTCAAGGTGCCTGACAGAGGTGAACCATGCTGTGAGGGATGCATTTGAGTGAAAGAACGAACCAAAAGCATCCAACACATCTTCCTCATCTGCAGTCAACACGGTCGTTTCCTGGGGCGACGAGTTCGTTGACGGAGAATCGCAGAACCCACTCATGGGCACCGCAAGATTGTCGCATAGCAAGGGGTGTGGTTCATCGGAGACCGCAGCCTGTATAGTTCGCAATGCATTTTCGAGCGCATTGGACCGACTCTGGAGTTGGTCGATCTTCTTCTTGAGCTCCTCAACGTCTGCCACCGCCTGCCTGTAGCGCGCCTCCTGTTTGCCTGAGGCCTCACAGTCAACGAGGAATGAACCTACCTTGTGCCTTTACCCCCTGTAATCAAAGATCCTGCCAGTGCGAGAATGTTCACGCTGCACCATAACCACATAGGCGATAGAACGCACCGTCCGGACAGAGAGCGGCACATCCCCGCTTAACGCATGTCTCGCATGGCACCTGCACGCAGTTCAGTCACCGCCAACAAGTACGCGAATCCAACCGTCGGGCATATGCTCATAGAAGCGGGGGGCGGAACACGATGCTCACCTTGCGGTCACAGCGTAGCTTGAGCCTTACTCCATATGTATCAATTCCCTAGCTCAGCTCCCGGGAATTTCGTCGGACGCACCTCCGGCACTCCGCACAAGAAACCGGCACCCGTCCTGGTCTCTTCCTTTGCTTCGGCGGTGGGTCCGAGCTTGAGGATTCCGGTGAGCTCTTGTCTGAAGAGCCTTTGACAGGAGGCATGTTCTCAAGCACAGGCAAGCAACAACTTGATACAAAAGAGACAAGCAGCAGTGGCAGGCAACTTGAAGCAACAGGTGTTTATCGGTTTAGTCAGCAGAACCGAAATTTAGGGTGATAGCACACTTAAATAGACGATCTCGGCAACGATCTCAGACACAGGGTTGACTCATCTGCGTTAAATGTGCAAGGCGGTGCTAGTCCGTGGTTTCCGGAGTCCGGATGGGAGAGGCACGCTTGCAGGTATACGATGTCGCGGTCTCATTCTAGACAGAAATATCATCGCTCTCTCTCTCTCTCTCACACACACACATTGCACGACGACGAGCGGTACCCCCGATACCATCAGAATCCATGCTTAGAACAGATTATCATACACAGGTGCTCGACACAGAGTATAATACGTGGTTACACAAGCGGTTCGTTGGCATAACCCACACAACCTCCAGCTCACAACGCGCCTTTGTCCATATCTCACCCAAGCACTGAGAAATAATCGAAGACGTGGGCGGCTTTCTAAGGAATCTTCCTGACAACAAGTCATGAGTTTGAGTATGAGCATTTGATGTCCCGAACGCGCCGACGATATACTCACACGAAAATCATGCATGACAGACCGCAGTGTTAGACGTCTCCTCAGAGACCGAGACCGAGCTGTTGCACGAGGGCCTGCCAAGTCGCATCCATCTCACTCGGGGTCGGCACCGGTTCTGACCCAGCCTGGGGCTGGGGGCCCTGGGGCACGGCCGCTCCCGCACTGGCGTTCAAGAACTGCGCGATCCAGTCAAAATTCTGGATCTGTGAGAAGTCGATCGTCTGTTGCTGATGTTGTCGCTCTTGCTGCTGCTGTTGTGGCGTCTGAGCTGCTGCCAGCTGCGGTAACTGCGAAGCATCCACGACAGGGAGCGTCCCCGCCATAAAATCAAACCCGAATTCCGTCTCGTACGCCGGGGGGTTCCCGAGAAGCTCCAGGTCGTCAAACCTCCTCGTGTCCTGTGCGACCATCGGCTGGATTACCCCATTCGGGTTGCTAGTCACCTCGAACACGGAAGGGGGTGTTTTCAAGGAGATGAAGGTCTCCACGCATCTGTCGACAAAAGCAGTCTTGCAATTGAGGGTGCGCTCGCCGACCGTCTGAATCAGCTGCGTCTTGCCGCCGAGCCGGTCAAGCTCAGATTCGACGAGCGCGGCGTCTTCGGCCATGACCTTCGTAATGGCTGCGTGCGCCTGTTTCCGCAGTTTTCGAAGGACATGCTAGGGTGACGTGTGAGATTCAATCCGAAGAAGGCGTAGCAACGGTAATATGAACATACAATGTTGTTTGACGCGATTTGGCTTTGGTTCGCTGCTTCCTCGAATAGTTCGCAGATCTTGTCCAGTTCTATGAGGGCGGGACTTGCCAAATTAGAGGTCGGAGCGCGCGTGATTAAAAGACATAACAAGATCTAGCGAATAGTCAGCATATATCGCTGGATGGATGCCGACGAAGAGACGTACAGCACACGCGAGAGTGTGCGACCATAGCACACTTATGCGTGCGGAGATGCTGGGAGCAGTCCTGTATGCCGACTGTACCGCATTGAGGATTCTCCACGCTGAACGGTAAATAATCATCACAGACGCTCCGTATCGGTGTCGGAGGGGATCCTCGGCAGAATCTTTGAGCGCCTGCGAGAGGTAGGGCCGGTGCAAATTGATGTGTGCTGTTCGTGCGATAAGCGTCTGAAATACTGACAACAAGAACTGTAGAACAACGCACTCGTCTCCTTGAATAGGGTCGCCAGCAAAGTCTTCATGGTCCGCTCCACATTCTCTGATGCCCTCGGTTCCTCCCTCAGACAATGCGGATCCGGGAAGTCGCGCACACGCTTGTCAAGCTCCATGATCTTCGTGTATGTGGGCGACTTCGCGGCGAAGGCGGAGGTCATTATGTTGTGCAACAGTTTGGTGAATTGCCAAGTCCAGACGTGGACTGTTTATGCCGGCGGCATCGCATGAGTAGTGATGAGGATATAGTGGTTGAGACTTACAGCTAGTGGACCATTGTGTGCCGCTTGTTGAGGAGATCTCTTCCGGCTGAGGGATTTCGCAGTCCACAAATGAAAGATTGATGCTTGGCGGTCGACCAAAACCGAAGCTCTGACAGACCATGAGCGATCAGTTGTCAATCGCATCAATTCGTTATACGTACGAGCCAAGTGTCTTGAGTGAACAACTGCCAGAATACACGGGCACGCTTCGCAGATGCAGTTTCATCCAGCTGCCACTTGCATCCAGAGACGTCTGTGACGGATGGGCATTATCATCAGGTATCCTGAAATAAACAACGGTACGTACGTAGACCAATCTGTATAAGGTAATCTTGGGTCAACTGAAGTCATCACGTATTTCATTGAGGTAAGACTTACACTGAATCCGAGTCCCACAGCTCCACGAATAGTCACCCACGATTTGTGTGAGCCAGTGTGTGCAGGCTCACAGTCGGCCAACTCAAGGTAAGTTCCCATGTAGAGCTATATCGTTATGAAATGAGCATACGTACTCCAGAAATCGGGTTGGACGACGAACAATTGATTGTATAGCTGCCAAGGTCGTATCATACGTAGGCGGGGCCCACCGCAGCGCGATGCGAGCAAGTAAGTAGTACTCCTGTGCTTCAGCCGAATACGGTGGCATGCTTGGGTTAAAGAGCGTCGCAAGTGAAAATATCATGAACAGTAGTGACAGTGCATGTTTGCGGGTGACGTGACAGTAGTCGTCGCTGCATTCGTCCGATATGTTAGACGTCCGCCACTATACGCGATAGCTGTGAGATCTCACGCTGGTTGTTGATAGATGGCCTGAACGACCTCTGTGTAGACGTACTCCCGAGGTAGAGGATACCAGCTAGCGAGAAACGCATGTCAGCTCCCTGCTGGGTTGTCAAGCTGCGTTATAGTGCTCACATAAACTTAGAGCACTCGAAGTATATATCTACCAAGTGCAGAGCTTCCTCCATAGTAGGGATACAGGATAGCACCTCTTCCCCCGCGGTTTGATTGGCACAGAACACATCGAGCTCCTTACACGCTTCCTCAATCGTAACGGATGAGAGGCGAGGTAGCTTGATGTTATCAACAAAAGGAGTGAGCCTCTCAGGCGCCTACACCAACATCAGTACCAAGTCTACTCGTTCCACAAACTACCTACATGAATGAGATACTACAGAGGATCAGTTAGTCTCCGCTCTTTTTACGTTGATTAGCGGTGAATTACCTCGGTGCGAGAGGTCTGCCCGAAGAAACGAGCCTCTCCACGGTTTCCGAGTGTCAATGTTCCTAACGATGACGTTCGTGAGTACGATTACGGCTGCGCGCAGATGATAACAAGCACCGAAAGTGTCGAGCACTTCCTGCTCCTCTTCTTGAGAGGGCTCTGCTGGAGGTGACTGCTCGCTAGCACTGCTGCTAGACGGAGCAGAAGAACTAGGAGGAGAGGCTCCCGACGAAGAGTCTGAGCTAGCTGGCGTAGCCTGTGCAGGACTGTCTTGCAGCAACGGATGGGGCTCGTCCGAGACCGACGCCTGCATGGCTCGCAGGGCAGCCTCTAATTGTGCTATCTTTTCCTTGAGTTCTTCTACTTCCGCCGCGGCCTTGAGTCTATGAGGTGTTCAAAGACGTGACTACCCCCTATCTGAATCGACGACGTACTTGGGGCCCTTCGTTGTCGGCAACGACCCTACAAAACACATCTAGGAGTTACGATCTTCGACACGAACGTCTCGCAGAAGTACTCACCATCAGGGCAGAGTGCAGCGCAACCTCGTTTCGTACATGATTCGCATGGAACCTATTGAATTCGATCAGTCAAGAAATGCATTGAGAAACCCGAGCCACATGCAACCCCGAACAAACCTGTCGGTCGCACCGCAACTTCAGCCTGCAAGCGAATCATTATCACGAATTCTGTCATTCTCCGCCCGGACATGCATATGGGTGCCTACACACCTCCGGCACTCTGCGCACGAAACAGGCACCCTTCCGGGCTTGCGCCTCTGCTTCGCCGGCTCGCCGTTCGTGCTTGCGCCTGCCGAGGGCTGGGGTTCCTTGTCTGTCGTCCTCACGGGTGCCATCTTGTCTTGTCAGCGTCTGTGTCTTCTGTTTGATCGCAAGAATTGGCTGTATGGCCGGCGAGTTTCAAATGATCAATCCTCCAGTTTTCACCGCAAGGTTGCTTTTAAGGGGCGATAACTCTTTAGAGACCTGGGCGCTTAGCGCCGAAATCTAGACGTCTTTGTTAGCAAGGCGCCCATCTCGGTTCCTTGACTTCCGACCTGACTCGGTAAACTGGGCACTGACGCGTCCCCTCGGCATCCGGCATCATCGACTTCGTATATTACACCAGTCTCTGTTACAGTATGACTAGACTATCTGTTAACAGTCATTACTACTAGCTGTGCTCAGTAAGTATTGTGTGACCTGCTCTGACAGGCCAGGTCTTTTCAGTACCAAAATGACCCTTTCGAACTTGATTCAACGCCATGACGAACTTTAGCGGCCGATGAGCCTTGAATATTTGAATGCCGGTCAACCAATGCTCAACATCCAGCAGACCAGACATCGCGAGGTCATTTGCAAAGTTGCAGTTACAGGGAAGATTCAGAATACAAGACATGTGTCTACTATTGTACAACGGAGCACTCCACACAGTCCAATCAATCTCGAGGCGAAACCGAACAAGAAAGCTCAATGCCTCACGCGCCATACTGATAGGACGAAGGCAATGAGCGACCAAACACAATTCCTCTCTTGCGAACGGCACTCACCGTGACCAGCATCGAGGTCGGCCAGTAGCTCGGCAGTCCAATGTTGTTCAGATATTCGTCGTGCTCGATCCCCCACTTAGTGATCTCGACCTCGCCAATCGTCCCAATTCTCCCAACAACACGAGTCAGATGCGGCAGCTGGAACACGGTCCTGACCAGATTGACGACCAGCTGCAATTAACGGTCACAACGAATGTCAGCACACGCCGCACATTGAACGTGTGGATAAGAAAGCAGGTACTCGCCTCCTCCGCCTGGACGGTCCCCAAGCACCTGTAGAAGCACGCCTCCTGCATCACCGCGTACGCATCTGCAGGGCGTCGCGGGTTGACGCTCATCGGGTCAGGGAAGTCGGTCGGCTGCAGTGCGAAGCATGGAGGAAGCGGTCAGCACTCGCCCGGTCCCAAAAACTCAGTCCAGAGAAGACTGATTAGGGAGAGATAAGAAGGGCCGCGACTCACGTTCACGAGGGCTTTCTTCAGGTTCAGGACGTACGTCTGCTTCCCCTGGGAAGCCGACGGGGTCTTCGCTTCCTCCCGGAGGACGGTGGCAAACTGTACGTGAAGAGAAGGAGGGGAGTAATTATCAGTCGAAGTTCAATCGCACATCCTTCGTCGGCGTCGGTCCCGCCACCTTCTTGGACAGTGAATAAAAATCACACATACCTGGGGCGTCAGACCTAGGGAGCAGGAGCGGAGGTGGCGGTCAGTGTCCGGTGAAGGTGGGAGGAAGAAGGCGAACGACTTACGTTGAGCTTCCCTGACGTACCCGCGCAGCATGTCGAAGCTAGCCGCGTCGTTCGCACCCGCGAGTCTGATGACCTCCGCACGTTCCTTCGCATACTCGTCCCCAAGGAAGAAGTCCACGACTTGCGCCACGGCTGCATGGGGTGTCAGTCAATGCGCATCGAGGGTCGAGTCATAAAGGGAAGAAGCGTACTCTTCGCGAGGCTCACGGAGGAAGAGACAGCGAGCCCCAGGATGTCGGCGATAATCTCCTGGTGCGGGCGGCTAGACGTCGCGAACTTGGCAAGGAAATCGTGCGCGGGCTCGTGAGTGTGGGGCAGGAACTGAGAGAA
The DNA here is from genome assembly GCA_000743315.1 of Lignosus rhinocerotis TM02. NCBI lineage: Eukaryota > Fungi > Basidiomycota > Agaricomycetes > Polyporales > Polyporaceae > Lignosus > Lignosus rhinocerus. The sequence continues at coordinate 64,469 of KN050076.1, read as the reverse complement.
CGCTTTCTGATCACAGATTTTGGTTGAATAGTATTCCATGAGTCCAGATGGAATGGTACTCACAACAAGAAGGCTGGGCGCGGCGTCGGCCAAGGCCTTTTCGATGAACTGGGTCAAAACCTGCGCGAAGTACGACGCGCGCTGGCTGAGTGACCAGTTGTTCTCCGGCTGCGAGTTGAGGTAGACAGCGCTACAGAGAAAGAGTGACTGTAAGACTAGGTCGACGTGTGAATATCCACATAGCATACTTGAACACGAGGCGGAGCATGTCGTTCACCTCCTGCGGCGTGAGCAGCCCATCCGTCTTGTGAATGTCCTTTAGCGGGATACCAAGCTATATAGGCCAATCGAGCAGTCAGAAAGAGATTCGGCTACGATGTTGCCGAGAAAAACACTTACGACGAACTCAGACACCCAATAAATGGGGACAAGATTGATGACATTGCCCACGATATCGAGCCTCTTGCCAGCGAGACCGCCCAGCGTGAACGTATGGTCCTTGATGAGCTGCTGAGCGATTTTGTGCATCCACGCCTTGTGCTCTGCGAACACGTCTTGCGTCGGGAACAGCGCCTGCATCAGCGCGACCTTCCTCTGCTCCGACCTAAACATGTTTGGTGACATCAGTACCTATCTCTCCGGAGCAGTCGGGCTCCCCTGAAAAGTCGGTCACGCACGCGTTCGCGACGACGGAGAAGTTGCTCGCAGTCATGGCAAAGACCTCGCTCTCAACCGTCTTGTAGTTTGTCGAGTCCTTCAGGATCGCGCCGATTTCCTTGACGGTGTCGACGACCTTCTCGACGGGCTTGGTCACAGGGCGGCCGAACGTGTACGAGTTGACGATGCCCAGCTTCGTCAGGTTCTTCTTCGTCACCGAGGGGGTGAAGAACGGGAACAAGCCATAGACGTTGTTCTGCACGCATGGCGTCAGCACAGCTGATCGACACCGAGACGCAGAGGCGGCGTCGATGTAGCGCTGTGAGGAAGAGAACACGTACAGCGGGATAGTGCCTGGGTAGGTGACGGAAGAGCAGCCGGGGGATAGCTGCGCCGAACGCGCCGTTGTTAGGGTCCCTGGCGCAGTCCTGGAAGCCCCATGCGGTCAGGTTGGCAGCTGGCGGCAATATCGTCATTCAGGTCGTGTGCACATGGTCATTGCGATGTCAAAGAAGCCAGCAGCCGGTGGCAGGGACAAAGACAGCGGGAGCAAGACAAGATCGCAGCATAAGGGCAGGGCGGAACGAAGACATCGAGTCAGTACACCGCCCACAGTGATCATCATGCATGTCGAGCAAGAGAAGCACATACGTGTGTAATCCGTAGTGTAGAAACGGTCACCTAGAATGAGATACCGCGTTTGTCAACATACGCTATGCCATATACATGCACACAGCGAGGCGACCACTGGTAGAACTGCCGGTAATCCCCTGGTGTGCCGTGTGAAGTTGCACTCACCGCGGACGAGCGCAATGGCATCGCTCAGAATGGCGCGCGTCATCGTGTAACCGCAGCATATACCCGACGCAGGCCCGAGAGGCATGATTTCCTGTTACAACAATTCACCCAAAGAAACATCAGCCGCATGTGAAACGTCCACGCCACGATGCTACTGACCTCCGCCTGCAGACCCGGATAGAGCTCAAGGTTGTCAATGTGCCCGTACAGTTTGCGCGCAACTTCCTAACACCGCCAGACGATGATATCACCATGTTAGCATCGCGCCAGCACGCCCCGAGGGGTGCAAAGAAGAAGACCACTGACCGCGATCTCACGGTCGGGGTTCCACTCCTCGAAGCTCGTGAATTTCTTCAGGCCGAGCCACTCCCGGAACTCGTTCATCGTGCACACTCCCCACTCGCGGGCCTGCTGCATGCCCATGATCTCGACGATGCGCAGCGCGGGGGGCGAGCCCCGCGCGCGGTACGCGCCCGCCGTCTTCTCGGTCGCGTCGTGCAAGATCGCCGCAAGATCGTCGTCGGAGAATCGGCCGTCGGGACCGCGCTCGAGCCCCGCGAAGGTGCGCGTGCACGGGTTGCGGTCGACTTTCTTCCACGCTTGGATAACGCCGCTGCCAAAGTCCTGGAGCGTGAGCTTGTCGAGGGGTTTGCCTTGGAACGCGTCCTTGAAGATGTCCTCGGTCCATTGGATGTCCTTGAGCGCGGTGGTCGCGTGCCACTGTAGGGTTCCGATCAGTGGTGTGATCGTACTATGGAAGAGCCAGACACGTACGCGGTAGAGAACGTTAAATTCGACCGAGCACTGGTTCCCGTCTCCGCGTCCGACTACGTCGCCTTGGGGCGTTTTGATAGGCTAGAGTGCGATTGGCAAATAACTTCTTAGAAACAGAGCAATGAGAGGGCTCACGTCAAATGGATTCATACTCCAGGAACTGCCGTCACGACCCAACCCAAGGAACCCTGCGACATAGTCACCGAAGATCATCGCCATGAAATTGCCACAGCTGAAAGCTCATGAGATAAACAAGCCAGGAAGGGAAACTTCGCTGGAAGCGTACTTGACAAGGCGTGCGGTCTGGAAGATCTCCTCGTCCTGGCGAGCGCGCAGGGCGGGGTCATCAGGCGGAGGACTAGTCCACCTGCCGCGCTCATTGAGTTTGAGAAGCATGTCGGCAATATACTGTGTGAACTTAGTAAGACAGATGGGCCACCTGACATTGAGCAGAAATACGCACATTGTGGTTCCTGCTAAAGAGGACGAGCAGTGCAGTTGCAGCAGGAGGAACGAAGATCAGCCTGTCCTCGGCGAATGCATCGGGATAGAGCAGCCCGCGTCCAGAAGCCTTGTCACGGACAGAGTCCTGCTCAGCCTGGCTAGTACCGTAGAGGATAGATAGATCAAGATACGAGGACGTGTTGTTCTTCGTCTGATCGCGGGGGTCAGTGCGGAATAGCTGATGCGTGACGAGCGATGCATATGCGAATGTCAAAGAAGAGTTGCCTCCTGGATGGTCTTGAAACTGGTGGCACAAGTATGTGAGCACAAGATGGAGAATGAGATTGATGACAACTGACGTCGCGAGCCTTGATGAGAGAGTCGAACACCTCGCCAGGATCGGGGAGGGTGTTGGGTGCGAGCGGGTACTTGTTCTGGACACTCCGAGCATATGGAGTCCGGGCCTTACCCAGGTTCGGCAAGTTGACGTTGTTACCGCTTCCATCTGCACTCCTGAAGGTGCCTGAGAGACGTGGACCAGCATTGGGCACGCTCTGTGGGGCCGGGGCAGGCGGCGTTGGGTCGGTCTGAGCACCAGCGGGGAAATCTGTACCGATATAGGTAGAAGGGGGGTGTGGGAGAGTGTTGTACAGCAAAGTGATAACCTGATCGTTAAGCGCGTCAGACTCTTTGGAGCCCTGGGGCAATCTGCATAGAGTAGCCAGGGTTTTCGTGAACTGTAGAGGATGGTATCAGTTCAGATTGCACGAATAGCACGCACAAGAGACTTACTAAACCCTTCCTGTCGTCGAGGGCGTCCTTGTTGGTGATAGTATCCAACAATGCCCCATAGCTCTACCAGAGTGGACAAACATCAGCCAATGCCAGCGAGTGTCTATTGTAGAGGGTACCTGCGGATCTAATGCCACCTTAGCAAGTGGGGCGACGGTTTTGAGAGTGTCGTTGAGCTTGTGAGTTACTTTGTACAGATCGGAGTGAGGGTCGTCATTAGCGGTACCACCGGAAGAAACGGGTTTGACTTCGGTGTCGTAGCGACCGTCGGGTGCTGTAGGAACGGGGCGCGCAGCAAGAAAGTGCACGTCAGAGAGAGTCTAGGAAAATGTAATGAGATAAGATGGATCAGCCACATTCACACAGGCGCTCGGCGTGCATACCACAATGTCCTTGAGGCCGTCGAGAGCCATTTTGTCAGAAGAGTCAAGTGTGTGTATTCGGAGGAAGATGAGATGGGGCGACGGGGGTGGAGTATGTTTGGGAAATCGAGGTCAAGCTGATATAGAGAAAGCACAGGGTCATCGCCCAATCGAGAACTCGAGCGAGCGGCTGAAAGGGAGGGGAAGAACTGTCAATCGGAGGTTGTAAGTTCCGTGCGGGGCGCCGGCTAGGTTGGCAGTGAATGGGTGAGTGGCAGGAGAGACGCAAGTGAGACATATTGATCAGACTTAAGGCAGGCGAAGACGGGGAAACATACCAATAGCACACATGTCATGCAGCACTGCGGCGGCCAGATGCGACAGACCTGGACTAAATCGCTTGATGAGTGACCCTCACAGCACGCGCACTCATGAGCGGGTGGTTGTCATTCTCTCCAGTTTGCGTGCACTTGGAGAAGCTTGTCGACTGTGACCCTCGTTGCATTCTTCATGTCAATATTGCCCAGAAGCTAGCTAGCTCTTCGCGTCCACGCTAAGGGCGAATTGGGCGGATCCTCAACGCCTCAAGGCTTCCCAATCAGCTATTCAAGTTAACCGATAACAACAAAGAGTTGCAACTTGCAACACAGGCAGAGCACAGGTTTCCTTTCGCAGGGGTGGGCCAGGCACCTCAGGATGTCGGCCGAATGATGGTGTGACCCATGATACATACTGCCATATACAGTCGACCATAGAAGTATGAGCAAGAGCCTCGCATTGCCATATGCATCAAAGGAGCTGCATATGACCGTTCAGCGGAGTGAAGAAAGAGGTAAGCGTCTATGCCACATTGTTTCAGGCTCCGCTGTGGCTGCAAAATGCGACAGTCCGCAGAACTCAACCACGTGCGCGCGACGCGTCGTATTTTGATGTTAAACAAGATCTAGCAATGTCTCGGCTGATCTTTGCCATGATGCAATGCGCACAATTAAGTACTGGCAGCGACGCATCACATCTACCAGTGAAGTATCCTGTCCTCCGTCCCTCTGAACCTACAACATGACCCAATCCAGACGCTCAAGACACTCACGCACATCTCTCCGCACGTCCAATGCCGAGAGCGAGAGGTCCACTACCAATTCATCCCTTCCTCCTGATCCTCATACCCCAACTCCTGCTTCGGCCTCTCCTGCCTCAGCTCTCGCTCCATCTCCATCTCACACGGTGGCTCACTCAGCCCATCATGGGACTTCTCTCCCTGGAGATGCATTTATCATCGAAGCCGCTATCTTAGGACTGCCTTCCTGCCCGGATGGCGGAAAGCATCGTAGTCTAGCCCTTGATTCCTGGACTTCTGAACCTTATGCTCATTGTGACTCCTAATTGTAGATTCACGCAAGGACGGACTTCAGTCTCCTGCTGGTATGACAAGCAAGCGCAGCTGGAGACTCGCATTCGACAGCTCTGACACTTCTAACAAGGGCAAGAAACGACGCGAGGATTCAAATCGAATAGCCATAGCCACAATAATGTTTCAGCTATAATTAATAGCTATTGTTTGGTCGTCCCCCCCCCTCCTCCCATTGTCGTGGCAAGGCCACGGGGTAGCTGCTAGTATTTGTAGTGAGTACTGAGAGTCCATATCAAGAGCTCGACGGGCGTTGTGGGGATCTCAGATTGGTTGGAGACGGGCGACTCGCCCAGAGCCCGTTGATTTTACCAGTAAATGCGCTATGACCATATTTGCAGGGGCGAAAGAACGCGAGCAATAACATCTTCAAGTTACTAGCTACAAGTAGTACTCGTTTGCAACTGGACAGCGTATATATACCAGTAGTGGCTGTAGTGGCAGACTTTGGGATCTCAAACCGATGACCATGGGGCTTCCCGATCCCATCTTGCATCAATTGCACCATGTGATCCTATAGCGCTAGGCACCGGCATCTGCTTCCGCTTTGAGCAACATGCCCAGATCAAAAGTCTCTCCTCCCGCTTAATGGCGATCTCCTTTGCGAATTTTGCTTCCGCCTCACATATTCCCTTATCCACGGTCACTGACCATGGCCATCCTTTGATCGCCGACGATTCTCTCTCGCTCTCACCCGCGGACCCCGACCCACAAAAGGGTGCTGAATATATATGTCAGATCGCTGACGATTTTTATAGCAACTGTCGGGTGTTTCAACCACATGTCGCATCAATGCATTCTAACCCCGAATAAGTTCGGAGTCAAGGTTTGACATGCTGTGAAACTCTCTCCTTCCTCGAGCTCCATTCCAGCTCTTCAAGTTCCTGCTTCATCCACCGTGGGTCATGGCAAACCGTGCTCTGACTCTGTTACACTCATGTATCGCCCATCTCAAGGCCTTAAGTTCAATCACTCGCGCTATCCCACTTTTGTCTTCTACATAGTACAGGGCGGCATCGTTCGCATTAGGGGGTGTGGGCTTGGCCGCTCTGAGGCTATTCGCACGTAGCCTCACTCCGGCCCTCTAGCTGCACATTATTCATCGGATCACATTGCCGGTATATAGTGCATTGATCGGAAGACTCTCCAGTAGGGCGACTCGGACTGGCTGTCCCAAGTTCTCCTCTTTCCTCTCACGCTACCCCCCAATTCACGGCGTCGATCACTCGCCCATCTATCCTACGAGCGGTACAAAACCCTCCACATCGCTCCGCCCAGTGTCTCCGGCATCGCGACAATTGCGTATCGACGCCGCCGAGTAAAACAATCTCTGACAGCACGCTCATACAGGTTTTATTTACTATAGATTTGGTCGGTGCTCTATATATTCCCTCCGAATTTCTCCCCTCCCACTTCATCTCTTCACGACTCCTTACGACTGCGCGCTTCCTTCAGATCTCCATTCGTCATGTCCACCGTTAGCAAAACCGCAGTAATTGACCTCCAATCGCCAACCTGTCTTTCTCGGACATCTTTCGAGGCCGCGCCCTCTCACTTGCGTCCAACCACTCCATCCAGCGTACACTCCTCTTCCACCGAGACGGGTGATAACGACATCATCCCCCCGTACCACCCAGCTGCGCCGCGTACGCTGGTCCTGTGTTTTGACGGCACAGGCGACCAATTCGATTCAGACGTGCGTTATACCCCTTTCTGTCAGCTATGACGCCACCATCTGCAGCGGCTTCTCGCCATTTCCTTCCTCGTCTGTGTACCCGTAGTCAATATTGACGCACGCATCTATTCTTGCAGAACTCGAACGTGGTCAAGTTCTTCAGCATGCTCAAACGCGATGATCGTCGTGAGCAGATGGTCTACTACCAGGTCAGTTAGCTCATTTGCCTTGACGTCGATCACGATCGTAACCTGTGTATCGGTGTATGAACCATACTACCAGACGGGTATCGGGACCTACACGAGCCCACAACTCGTCACCTCAGTTGGCCGGGCTATCTCGAAGACCCTGGATGAGATGGTGGCCTGGAATCTTGATGAGCACGTCATGGGTGCGTCCATTCATTCTTGCTGTCTTGTATATTCTGCTGACATGGATTTCGAATTTTGGTCGCCATTAGACGGATATGAATTCTTAATGCAGAACTGTACGTCATCTCACACTCGTGTCCTTTCCAGTCGCTCAACCTCCGCCCTTCCGTGCCTCGCGTGGGATGCAACGTGTAGACGAAGCGGGAGACAAGATATGTCTCTTCGGGTTCTCCCGAGGCGCGTACACTGCTCGTGCTCTGGCCGGCATGCTGCACAAGGTTGGGCTTCTGCCTTCTTGGAATCGCCAGCAGGTCCCATTTGCGTACAAAATGTACACGCGCACGGATGAGCTGGGTTGGAAGCAGAGCACGGCCTTCAAGAAAGCGTTCTCCATCGATGTCGATATCGACTTTATTGGCGTCTGGTCAGTCGCATCGATTCGACTTCACACCCCCGTCTCGCGCGTCCTATCGCTAACGCACTTCTTGCTTCCATGCAAACAGGGATACAGTCTGCTCCGTGGGCGTCATCCCCCGCCGACTTCCATTCACCGCGTCCAATACGGCAATCCGCACGTTCCGCCACGCTCTCTCACTCGACGAGCGTCGCGCGAAATTCAAGGCGAACCACTGGCACCGGCCGACCGACTGGGAGCAGCGCCAGGGAACCCACCCGGGCGAGATGCCACGCCCCGTCCTGCGGAGCGCCGGCAACCACCGCCAGGCGCACCCACGCTCCAACTCGACAGCGAAGCCGATGTCCCCTTCGCGGCTCGCCAGCATCGCGAAGCACATCAAGGAGTCTACGACGGAGTCCACAGCTACCGCCACCATGATGGTTGCTTCCCCCTCCAGCATCGTCAAGAGCCCTATCGCGGCGGGCGGTGTGGAGAAGGAACCGGATAGCGACGATGGCACCGAGGCGGAGAAGGAGGCGGTGGTGGACGCGGAGGCTGTCAGCAAGGATGTAGAGGCGGCGGTGGATGCAGTGGTGAAGGCCGCCGATGCCGCGGCGACAGTTGCGAGCCAGACAGGCAGCAAGCTATGGCACGAGACGAGGAGCCGCCTTGGCACGTTGCGCACGCTCATGCACAAGAAGGGCAAGCGGCTCACGGAGGAGGAGCACAAGTTCAACATGGCCGAGGCCGAGACGGGAGAGACAGACGTCAAGGAGGTCTGGTTCGCAGGCGCCCATTGTGGTGAGTAGCATTCAGCAGCACCTCCATCCCTCCTCTCAAGCCTTTCTCCACCAACGATGAACGATCGGCTGAATCGCGCACGCGCACGCGCTCTCTCTCCCACAGACGTCGGCGGCGGGTCGGTCCTCGATGAAGAGCAGCACTCGCTAGCACGCATCCCGCTGCGCTGGATGATTCGTGAATGCTTCCGCACCAACACGGGCATCCGCTTCCACGCCGAGCTCCTCAAGCAGATCGGGCTCGACCCGTCCACCCTCTGGCCTCACCCGAAGCCGTCGGTCGAGTATGGCCCCGGGCTCGCGCACGCCCCGCGCATCCCCACGCTCATGCCGTTCCCGCGCATCTTGTTCAACCTGCCCAAGCCCGCCGAGCGGTCGAAGGAGGATGTCGAGAAGTACTCACTGCAGGCCGCTGCTGCCGCGTGTCCTCACACGCCTTTGCACGCGCGACAGGTCTCGGCATCGACGACGCGCACGCTCGTCGGCACGGTGGCACAGGATGGCAAGTGGCCTGGGCCTGTCATGCACGATCGGGTGGTGGACGAGGAGGAGGAGGAGCGCAAGGACGCGCTCTGTCCGATCTACGACCAGCTCACGATGAAGCCGTGGTGGTGGCTGCTCGAGGTCTTCCCGAGCGAGCAGCGGAAGCAGCTGGAGAACAACAAGTGGAAGAAGTACATCTCGTGAGTGTTGCTCGCTTGGTGCGTGTAACGCGTCTATCAGGTTCAACCTCGGGCGCGGACGCACGATCCAGTGCGAGGCGGCGCACTTTTACGTGCACAAGAGCGTGAAGCTCCGGATGGAGGCCGAGCAGATGCGGGAGAGGCCGTACAAGCCCAAGGCGCAGTGGGGCAGCCTGCAACCGATTTTTGTGGACTGAGTTGGTGGCAGCCGCGTCTCCCATTGTGGGTGTGAGTGCGGTTCTATGCTGTTGTCCGTTCAAGCTTCCCGAGCAACAGCTTCGCACGGATGGTGGGTGGGGGACGGTGGGCGATGGTGCACGTTCGAGATGGTACATAACGCCATCACATACCCATGTGCACCGGTGACGACTGGCAGGCGTTGCTGCCAGTCGACGAGCTTACGACTTGATTTCTTGTGATGATTATTGTGTATTTTTATCTTGATGCATGCATGACAACCACGTAGCATCGTAGCTAAATAGTCTACGATCCGTACTATTCAATAAGCAATGTAACTAATGATTTCTTGAGACGAAGAACCAGAGCAATTTGCTGGAGTCATGATATAAGGAGCGGAGACGAGCGTTATGACTTCTCACATTGGTCGAGAACGGGCGAATCGCCCCAAATACGTTGATATTTACAGTAATTTACTCCAGCAAATACGCTCTAGTAACTGAGCGACTTGAATATTCATTGGATTGAGCAAGGTACCGCATGGTATGCCCCGCTTCTCGGGAGTTTGTGTGTCAATGAGCGTGCTGCTGTGACGTGTGCAGAGGTCGAATGTCGAGCGTCGAACGTGCGTGCAAGTTGAGGCATGAGCAGTACTCGTTGAGTGAGTATAGCTCTATAGTGCCACTGGTACATACGTCCGGGGGCGCTTGTTTTCTCTCAGCACTTTGCGTCGAACCATCACATAGTCGCCCAACGCCCCAAGCTGTCTGATGAAACGACATTATCGCAATTCGCAGGGTCACACGTACGTACGTCACGGTATGGATCTGCGACTAGTGTGCAATTTGCTGAACGGAAGCATCGAAGCAGAGTGCATAAGGCCTGCCAAGTACTGAGTTCTGAATATTGAATGGCAGATGCGTGACGCTGGGCTGGCAGCGCCGCTTAGTGGTTTTTACGCAACTCCTTCTATCTGGTTCATCAGTCTCCCAGTGAAGTCCGCAGCGCTCGGTCCTCTTCTTGATCATTGTCAAGAAGTCGCTTGACGTAGAGTCATGTCCGGTCTGCAGCCGGTTGGGGGTGCTGCTGGTGGAATGGCCGGGGTCGGACCCGCGGCCGGGGGTATACTAGGCAGGTCAAAGCCAGCGCGGTGGATGCTGACGGGTACCACAGAGCGGAGCGCGCACACAGCGATGCACATCCGTGGGTATCGCGTCTTTCAATGAGGCAGGATTGGACTAGCTATAGCAAGTCCTATGGAGCCAAGGCAAGCTCGCTGCTGTCCCGGCAGTCGCACCCATTGCAGTGCCGGACGCAGCCGGAGACAGGACGAGGCGAGGCGAACAGCGCATCATATCAGGCATGTCCATGCACCTCCATTCATGCCCCATTGGGTCGCAGTCGAAGCGTTCAATATTTGCTTCGTGTGCACTAATCCATATGCGCGACCGACGACTTGAACGATGCTGTCCAGTCAGTTAATATTCACCCTTCCTCATTCGGTAGCCCCCCGCCAAACTAAGCTGCAGCCCTACGATCCGCTCATTGTCCCGTCTGTCACGCTCCCCACCCCCGTTCCATGCTACTAGCCACATCCAGCAATATATAGCTATATACCATCCTCGTACCCACCTCTGCTCGCCGCTCAGCACCAGCAATTGCTCCCGTCCTCGCTTCGTCGTTTCGTACGTGTGTCCAGGATGCCCTCTCCGACCAACTCCCTCCCGTCACCCCTGCCTATGACCAGCCCCCAGACGAGCACGTCTGCAGACTCGACTCCCTCTTCTCGCAAACTGACCTGGGACACCATGCGCTCTGCCTCGACCGGGAACACCTCCCTCACCAGCGAGCCCCACAATCGCGACATCGTCCCTCCCTACCATCCCGCCCGCACTCTCGTCCTCTGCTTCGATGGCACAGGGGACCAGTTCGATGCCGACGTGCGTCTGATCCCTCGCTTCTCTCTATGGTTCTTACACTGATTCCTAACCGCGCGTGCTAGAACTCGAATGTTGTCACCTTCTTCAGCTTGCTCAAGAAGGACGACCGCTACGAGCAGATGGTCTACTACCAGGTTGGCTTCCTTTCTTTCCTTTTGGATATGCAATCTGAGGTTAACGCCATTCGATGGCACTTCAGCCTGGGATTGGGACATACACGTCCAGTACACAGAACGTCAACGGAATCAGGGCGAGAACCATCAGACTTCTCGAGACGAAATGGTCGCTTGGAACCTTGGCGCTCATGTTATGGGTACGCAGCCGTTCCATAGACTACAGCCTTCTTTCTGACTGGCGTGACTAGCGGGCTATGAGTTCCTCATGCAAAACTGTGAGTTCCGTTCCACTCATGACAGGAACGCGTCTTCAATCATAGCGCACTCCAGACCAGGCGGGTGACAAAATCTGTCTTTTCGGTTTCTCTCGAGGCGCGTACACAGCACGCGCTCTTGCTGGAATGGTCCACAAAGTTCGTGCTTCCCGACCACGGCTGGATGATTGTACTCAACTCCATACTATACTAGGTCGGATTGCTCCCTGCATGCAATCATCAACAGGTTCCCTTCGCGTACAGTATGTTCGCTCGCGATGATGAGCAGGGGTGGGCGCAGTCCACTGCCTTCAAAAAGGCTTTCTCCATCGACGTCGATATCGAATTCATCGGGGTGTGGTAGGTTCTGCCCTCCCATGCATCTGCACAACAACCGTGCATCTCACAGCCAATCGTCAGGGACACTGTCGCGTCTGTCGGGATATTCCCACACACTCTCCCCTTCACGCGATCAAACACCGCCGTGCGGGTCTTCAGACATGCACTCGCCCTGGACGAGCGTCGCGTGCGTTTCAAGCCTGCCCTGTACCGCCGTCTGCCACCAGAGGACGCGAAGCTCGGGACCCAGCCCGGGGACATGCCCAAACACGACACCACCTTGGCGACACGCGATGGATCGGAGACTCCCTCCAAGAAGAATGGCAAGAAGAAGCAGAGAGAGATGGAGCGTGAGTTCAACAGCGAGGATTACCACGGCGAGACGGACGTATTGGAGGTCTGGTTCGCCGGCATTGCGGTACGTCGACGCCCGCTCTCCGCCCACCGAGTTGTGCTCAGGGCCGCGCTGACTTCCCATTCCTTCCCGATCACCAGACGTTGGCGGCGGCAGTGTCAAGAACGAGATCCCGCACACGCTCGCGCGCATCCCTCTCCGGTGGATGATACGCGAGTGCTTCAAAACGGACACAGGCATCCGCTTCCACGGCGAGCTCTTGCGGCGCATCGGCCGCCGGCACTGAAGCCGGAGCCGAAGCACCGCGACACCGTCGCCGAGCCCGTCGCCAAGTCGAGCGAGGAGGACCACGAGGTGCGCGACGCGCTCTCCCCCATCTACGACCAGCTCGCCCTCGCGTGGTACTGGTGGGCGCTCGAGATGATTCCCGGGACGAAGAAGCACTGGTACAAGCTAGCCGCGTGAGTCTCTCTCCCTACTCCTCCTCCTCTTGGCCCAACGCTGACTCGGGGTGTTGTTTTTGGGTGATGGCGTGCGAAGTCCGAACTTGGGCCACGGACGACATGTCCCCAAGCGCCACGCGCCGTTCTACGTCCATCGCAGCGTCAAGGTTCGCATGGAAGCGACGGACCTCGAGGGCGGCCCGTATGCGCCCAAGGCGGACTTCAAGCACGAACCCGTCTGGGTCGACTGAGTGTCTCTGAATCCGTACGTGTTGTAGGAGCGGTTTGCCTCGCTCATGCGTCGTCGTGTCGTGTCGGGGCGGGGCACTCTGCAACCGTCCGCCGTCCGACGTGAACTGGACAGCCCTTGGGGTAAAAGGGGCGGTTTATGAGTACTTCGTCGTGTATCGTATATACGTACTACCACCTAATCGTTCACTCGCTCTCATGGCTCCACCTCACTTCATGGAAGTACTGTACTCATGAGTGTAGGGTGTGACCTGCGACGCCCAGTGTGACCTCAACGGGCACATGACCGTGTTCGACACGATGGGTGTGCAGTCTGGGCGCTTGCTCTTCCTCCTCTACTACAATGGACCATGTCTGCATCTTCTTGCATGTACTAGTAGTCGACTGCTTTGAGAGCTGATGACTTGGCTGATTTATTGCTTGCCGAGCTGTGTGGCCTACCATCACATGGCGCTGATTTCGGGATACTTACCCCTACTGGCCTACACTTAGCCTGAGTCTGAGGTTGACTGCAGCGCGCGCTCTGGGTCGGAAGGGAACTCAGGGTGGGTCTGACACCCTCAGCCTGTGAGGCCTGAAGCTTTGAAGGTTCGCCTCATTCATCTCATTGGACTCAACCGTTCACGATGTCCCGCCTTGTTCCTCTGCTCAGGGCATCGAAACTCACTTAATGTGTCCATTGACAAGTAGATGACACTGCATGTGCATGTGCATGTGAATGCCCGTCCTGACTCCGAGTCGAGATGTAGTGTCGGACGAGTGGGGCCCCGCACTTGTCTGCGTGCTTCCCCGACGGGTTGACAGCACACGACTCCGGGTCAACTTAGCAGTCTTCCTCCTATCCAACGCATTGCGCCCAGGACCCCGGCAACAATGACCCTCCCGCAAGACAGGCATCGAGATTCCGAGAGTTCGTCAACGGAGAGCGGGAGGTGCTTTAGCCGTCATCCCGCCCACCCATCCCGTGCGCACTCTCGTGCTCTGCTGCGACGGGACGGGCGACCAGTTCGATGCCAAGAACGCGCGGGCATGGATGTTGACACGTTCAAGGCTGTTCAAGGTTGGTCGGTGCATGTATGTATCGTAAGCCTTTGGGCGAAGCGGAGACGCTGATGATATTTATGTCAGTATTGAGTGGGACTGATTGCGACAGACATTGCCGAACAGGGGCAGTGATCGCCATCCTGGGTACGCGAGCAAGATCGGCAGCTGCAGGCTGCAGCGCGTTCGCGTACATTTGGGCGGGGGTCGTGCATCTTCAGATTGGCTGGACATAGCTCTCGGTACGCTTCGTCTCGCGGTGTATCATCAATTCATAGCTGGACACTGGTAGCAGATGCACGCGCTGTGATATGATGCCTGCCGTCTGTCATAAACAACCGTTCATGCTATACGTACGCCCGGGCCTCCCTCCTCCTGCTATAACTTCCCCGCTCTCATCTATCTCGACAATACAGTCCTCGTTCTCCTCCTCCTCCCCCTCCTCCGCATGATGTCTTCCGCCACCGACCCTAGGCGACGCCCGCACCCCGTGTGGAACGACATACCTGCTTCTTCTCCTCCTTACACATCCCACCACTCCACTGCCAGCGAGACGGGTGATCATGACATCATCCCCCCGACTCATCCCGCTCGTACACTTGTCCTCTGCTTCGACGGCACTGGCGACAAGTTCAGCACTGATGTATGTACAATGCATATGTACATGCTTCACATACATTGTCCACTCATCTCTGACTATGGAATTCATGTGCTAGAACTCAAATGTAGTCACCCTCTTCAGCTTGCTCAAGAAAGATGACCGCAACGAACAGATGGTCTATTACCAGGTACCATCCCACCGCCCCTCCTTCTCTCGTTCCACCACTCAAACCTTGCATCCCAGCCCGGTATTGGCACCTATGTCACCACTCAAAATATTACCAACCTAAAGACCAAAATTGACAAACTTCTTGACAAGATGGTCGCCTGGAACCTTGGTGCTCATGTCATGGGTGAGCCTCTACAGTGCCAGTGGGCGTGGCACTTTCGTGTCGGACCTGTTTAACCAATTCCAGCACAGGGGGGTACGAGTTCCTCATGCAGAACTGTGCGTTCGCATTATTTCTCGTACTGCGTACTACTCAGTCGCAACTGACGTCGCTACTCGTTTAGACCAGGCGGGCGATAAGATCTGTCTTTTCGGCTTCTCACGGGGTGCATATACTGCTCGCGCTCTCGCCGGAATGCTCCACAAGGTTCGCCTCGGTCCAGCTAGTCACTTGTCTTCTCATACTCATTATGGTCGTTATAGGTCGGCCTCCTGCCTGCTTGCAACTACCAGCAAATTCGCGTACAAGATGTACACGCGTGATGATGATCAGGGATGGAACCAGTCAACCGCCTTCAAAAAGGCGTTCTCAATAGACGTCGACATTGATTTCATCGGCGTATGGTACGTTTGCCACAATGATCCACATCGTGCGAACCCTCACCTTCCGCTTCAAAGGGACACCGTTTCCTCTGTTGGCATCATTCCTCATACTCTCCCCTTCACCCGCTCAAACACCGCAATCCGAGTGTTCAGGCAAGCATTGGCTCTCGACGAGCGCCGGACGCGGTTCAAACCTGCCCTCTGGCGTCACTGTCCTGAATCAGACGACAAGCTCGGAACGCAGCCGGGAGACATGCCCAAGTCCGACACCACCTGGGCGACACGCGACCGGATCGGCAACATGAGCAAGAACGGCAAGAAGAGCCACTTGCGACACGAGCGCGAGTTCAGCGAGGGCAACTCTAACCGTTGCGGGCCCACGGACGTCCTCGAGGTGTGGTGCGCCGGATGCCACACTGGTACGTCCCTGTCTCTGTCCCTGTCTCTGTCCCCGCGTTTCGTTCCTCGAATGATCGTCTCACCCCTACGCCCCCTTTCGCGTACAAGATGTACACGCGTGATGATGATCAGGGATGGAACCAGTCAACCGCCTTCAAAAATACTCATTATGGTCGTTATAGGTCGGCCTCCTGCCTGCTTGCAACTACCAGCAAATCCCTTTCGCGTACAAGATGTACGCGCGTGATGATGCTCAGGGATGGAATCAGTCAACCGCTTTCAAACAGGCGTTCTCAATAGACGTCGACATCGATTTCATCGGCGTATGGTACGTTTGCCACAGTGGTTCACATCGTGCGAACCCTCACCCTCCGCTTCAAAGGGACACCGTTTCCTCTGTTGGCATCATTCCTCATACTCTCCCCTTCACCCGCTCAAACACCGCAATCCGAGTGTTCAGGCAAGCATTGGCTCTCGACGAGCGCCGGACGCGGTTCAAACCTGCCCTCTGGCGTCACTGTCCTGAATCAGACGACAAGCTCGGAACGCAGCCGGGAGACATGCCCAAGTCCGACACCACCTGGGCGACACGCGACCGGATCGGCAACATGAGCAAGAACGGCAAGAAGAGCCACTTGCGACACGAGCGCGAGTTCAGCGAGGGCAACTCTAACCGTTGCGGGCCCACGGACGTCCTCGAGGTGTGGTTCGCCGGATGCCACACTGGTACGTCCCTGTCTCTGTCCCTGTCTCTGTCCCCGCGTTTCGTTCCTCGAATGATCGTCTCACCCCTACGCCCATCCTCCCAGACATCGGCGGGGGAAGCGTCGAAGACGGGACCCCGCACACGCTCGCGCGCATCCCGCTCCGGTGGATGATCCGCGAGTGCTTCAAGACGAACACCGGGATCCGCTTCCACGCCGAGCTGCTCAAGCGCATCGGCCTCGACCCCACCTCGCTGCACCCGATCGTCAAGACCCGCCCCCCTCCGCTCATGCCCCACCCCATGCACCTGCGGAGCGTCGCGGACCCGGTGTCGAGGGCGACCGAGGAGGAGCACGAAGTGCGCGACGCGCTCGCGCCGATCTACGACCAGCTCGTCCTTGCGCCCTTCTGGTGGCTCCTCGAGACGATCCCGATGGAGGAGTGCGTCCAGGGCCCGCCCCCGAGCCTTAGGGACACGTGGGAGGTCACGTACGTCTTCTTTCCGCTTCCAATCCTCCCTGCTCTCCAGGCTTATTTTGCTGACGCGATGTCCTCGAACCTGTGTGTGTGCGTGTGTGTGTGGCCTTGCGTCGGTGCTGGTTGGATATGGACATGAAGTCTGAATCTGGGCCGAGGTCGTCTAGTCCCCAAGCACCACGGGCCGTTCCACGTGCACCGGAGCGTGAGGACGCGGATAGATGCGCACAAGCCCAAGGGCGGGCCATATCTCCCCAAGGTGCAGTGCCTGGCCGAACCTATATGGGTCGACTGAGACTACTTATTGCCTGGAATCCATATTTTATGACTTCGCTGCATGATTGTCGCCTGTATTCCTTGCTTGTCTACTGCTGCCTTGTGTCCCCTGACCGTACCTGAAGTACTGGTTGGTACTCACCGGGAAGCCATTGATCATCCTCTGTAGTGATTAGATGTATCTGCACCTGCACCGTGTATGTAAGGCTTGGGGCGTGGAAGACTCAGTGGTGGGGATGAAGTACATAGCGGGCGAGACCATCGCTCACAACCCCGATGGTGTCCTAGCCGTGCAATGTTGGGAAGCTTGATGAGGCAGTCCATGGTGATGTCAGAGCAGGGACAAAGAGGGATGTCGAGAGGCTGGAGGAGTATAAACGGCTTGTTTTGTGCCATGTGTCTTCATCCTGCCGCCCTGATCGCGC
This sequence comes from Lignosus rhinocerotis TM02, assembly GCA_000743315.1. NCBI lineage: Eukaryota > Fungi > Basidiomycota > Agaricomycetes > Polyporales > Polyporaceae > Lignosus > Lignosus rhinocerus. The sequence goes on along the minus strand of KN050076.1, from coordinate 46,740 downwards.
GCTTGAACATATGAGCTAACGAATGGTGACACCTGTGTTAGGGTGCTTGGACGTGTGTGTGCGAAAATCCCATATCCAAGTTACCAGACATGGCGTGTTCAAAGTGTGATGGTCAGCCCTAGGCCAAACACTTAAACCGAAATATATGTCGTGAGACCGAGAATTAAGCCAAGAGTTGGGCGCGACGGTTCTGAGGGTACAGAGCCGAAATACGAGTTGATCTGCTTGGGAGCTTGGTCATGTCTTCTGCGTTTGACTTGAGTCCGTTTGGATGCGCGCGAAGCCCGAAATTGGGCCACGGACGATATGTGCCCAATCGCCACGCGCCATTCTACGTCCGTCGCAGCATCAAGGTTCGCATGGAAGCGACGGACCTCGAGAGTGCTTCTGACATCGTAAACACGTCCTACCTTCACCGAGGATTGTCCACTCGCTCTCATCCATCCACCTCACTTATGTCTGCGCAGCCATGTCTGCGCAGCCATGACTGTCATCCACGGCCGTAGCTCACCTAATGTCAAATCACAGACGCAGACTTTTATCAAAGGACGAAGTACTGTCTTCATGTATTCTAGCGATGCGTGTTGCCTCACAAGGCACATGACCGCGTTCGACACGATCTATCGACGGCGCTTGTTCTTCCTCTTCTCCAGATCCCACCGTATGGCCCATGTCTGCATCTTCTCGCCTCTGAGACCTTCTCTTACTCACAATGTAGTTGACTTCTTGAGATCTGACGACTTGGCTGTTTGACCATTTGCTGAAACGTGTGAACTACTATCACATGGCGCTGTTTGAATACTTACTACCCCTACTGGCCCAAGTCGACTGCAGCGCGCGCCCTGGGTCGGAATGGAGCTCACGGTGACACTCTGTGAAGCTTGAAGGTTCGCCTGATTCATAGGGTCTGCTCATGGGACCCAACCATTTACGATGTCCCGCATGCTCTGCTCAGGGCATCGAAACTCACAATGTCCATTGACATGTGAAGGTTCGAACGCCCGTCCTGACTCCGAGCTGAGCTTGTTCCCTGTGTAGAAGCGATCCTACCCCTGTCTTCCGTTACTGCCTACCATAGGGCGCGGCCCTCGCGGGCAATGAACGGGAGTCATTCATTCATTCATACCCCTGTCTTCGATACGGCGGTTGGACGATACCTTGAGGGTTTTGACTCTCTGTGATACCAAGCAGATTTGTACCGGAAGGTGCTCACGCCGGTCCGCGTAGAGCTCGAGGAATGATGCACTGGCAGTACATGGTTGTACCACTCGTCCCGATGTCATCGCCGGGACGGCGTCGACGTCAGGGTCGACCGTGAAGGTACCGTATACCTATGCTGGTCTGAGCGTGGCAGGTTCTTGGCTGCTCACTATCCCTGGTGCAGATGCTATTGACATTTGGCTGCTCCCAATCGCGAGTAAGTGATGCGCGCCTTCCCATCATATAGGACCGATAGCACGGAGACGATGCCCTTCGTGCTCTTGGATTGCCGGCATGGCAATAGTATATGGGAGACTGTCCTGTCTTGTCCTGCCCTGGCGGTATGCACATCTTCAGCTGTGTCGACATTTTCACTGGAAGACCGCCTCCGAGTCCTTCCTTCTCGTCTAGTATATAAGACGGGCGACCTGTCGGACGGGGGTGAGGCCCCGCACTTGCCTGAATTTTTCCCCGACGTGTCGACAACACACAACGTCGAGCATGTCCGAGTCAACCCATCCCCGACGTGTCGACAACACACCACGTCGAGGATGTCCGAGTCAACCCAGTCTTCCTCGTATCCATCGCATCCCGCCCAGGACTCCGGCTTGATCAGTTCTCCCATCACAAGACAGGCATCGAGTTCAAGTTCTTCGACGGAGAGCGGGAGTCACGGCGTCATCCCACCGACTCATCCCGCGCGCACTCTCGTGCTCTGCTTTGACGGGACGGGCGACCAGTTTGATTCTGATGTACGTAAAGATGGACAGGCCCCACATTCTTCTGCATGTGCATGTTGTCTTCTCAGGGCGTCACTCATGCGTGCACGTCTAGAACTCGAACGTCGTCACGTTGTTCAGTCTGCTCAAGAAGGATGACAGGCATGAGCAGATGGTGTATTATCAGGTTCGGAGCTCTGCGCTGTGTCCTTGCCTGAAGCGCAACTGACAGTCTGTCAACACGACACGAGTAGCCTGGAATCGGGACATATACGACCAACACACAGAACCCACACAGCATCAAAACAAAGGTTGACAACCTCTTGGACAAGATGGTTGCATGGAACCTCGGTGCACATGTGATGGGTGCGTGTCAGATGTTTCTTCGATTTTTTTTGCATGTGGTAGCTAACATATCTCTTCAGGGGGATATGAGTTCCTGATGCAGAACTGTGTGTTTCTCCTGATTGCCTCTGCGAGGAGCCAACACATCTGACCATGCGGATGCCACCAAGACCAAGAAGGGGACAAGATATGTTTGTTCGGCTTCTCCCGAGGAGCATACACTGCGCGGGCCCTTGCTGGGATGGTGCACAAAGTGCGTACAATTCCCTGTGCTCGATCGTAATATAAGGTGTTCATGGTAACGCGGCATTGGAAGATTGGCCTGCTGCCGGCATGCAACCACCAGCAGGTCCCATTCGCGTACAACATGTACCTGCGTGACGACGAGGCCGGGTGGGAGCAATCCACCAACTTCAAGAAAGCGTTCTCGATTGATGTGGACATTGAATTCATCGGCGTCTGGTCTGTATAGTGCTTGCCTTCCTGATTTCCCTGATCGAACCCAGCACTGAGTACTGAGTGCTGACCAATGAACAACCCGGCTTATACAGGGACACGGTGAACTCTGTCGGCATCTTCCCACACACGCTTCCCTTCACCAAATCCAACAGCGCGATCCGGGTCTTCCGCCACGCACTAGCGCTGGACGAGCACCGCGTGCGCTTCAAGCCGGCGCTGTACCGCTACTCCTCGCCAGAGGAGGCGAAGCTGGGCACGCACCCGGGGGACATGCCCAAGAGCGACACCACCATCGCGACGCGAGCGAACGGCGCGCGCGGGTCTCCTCCTGGTAGCAAGCGGAAGCGCAAGGGGGAGCAGTCGAAATACGAGCAACTGTTCTGCGAGAGCGACCCTGACTGTCGTGGGCCGCAGGAAACGGACGTCCTGGAAGTATGGTTCGCGGGCTGTCACAGCGGTGCGTCTCCCTCTCTCTGCCGCCATTCCTCACCCCCATCCCCCAACTTCCAACTTCCATCTTCCATTCTGCTTGCACCTTGTCCAACTGCTTGCTGCGACGGTGGCGCTCACACTCACCGCAGATGTCGGAGGGGGGAGCGTGACGAACGACACCCCCCACGCGCTCGCGCGCATCTCGCTCCGGTGGATGATCCGCGAATGCTTCAAGACGAACACCGGCATCCGCTTCCACGCCGAGCTGCTCAAGCGGATCGGGCTCGACCCCGCGTCGCTGCACCCGGCCGTGCTCGC
>KN050076.1:12977-42392 GCA_000743315.1 Lignosus rhinocerotis TM02 | reverse complement strand
GAGCGGGACGGGTTGTGGTGCGTGTTTGGGCGGCTGGGCGAGGAATCGAGAGACTGACTGACTGACTGACTGACTGGGTGTGCGTTGGCGTTTGTCCAACGCAGGCCGCACTTGGGTCGCGGGCGGTATGTGCCCACGCGCAACCGACCTTTCTACGTCCACCGCACTGTCAAGATGCGGATGGAGGCGCAGGGCCTGGCGGACGGGGAGTACAAGGTCAGAGCCTCGTTCAATCGCGACCCGATCTGGGTGGATTGAGCTGGGATGCGCTTGCACGGAGAGGAAGGCGGCTAGGTGAGCAGTACGGGAGAGTGAGAGCATGCGAGCTCCCAAGAGCTCACAGCGACAGCGAGTCACTCAATTGGAGATTGTACTTGTAGGGCCATCCGGATGTGTTCATAACTCGTGATATTGAGGTCGACCTGGCATTGACCAGTGCACAATTATCTTCGACTGTCCGATTCAGGTAAGACTCATGCTTTCCCTAGCAAATAATTGGATATCAATGTGCCTCTGCATATAGTATACATGTCCACGGTCGTACCTGGACAGTCTCTTGATTTCTTTCGTCGTCCACGAGGGAATGACGCCCCTGTCTCTCAGCCTGCACGTTCGTCCGCTCTTCCCTAATTGTCGCAGCGCAAGGCCACAATCCTGTTCCTGATCACCCATGTGCACGAGGTCTGGAGTCTGAGAACTGATATCTGACATGGGCAAGGCAATTCTAGTACTGGGCAGCCGTACAGAATACGCACACTGAAGCTCGAAGACGTGTAACGCGTGCGGGACGTGCAAGTGGAACCCGGGCTCACACATGTACAGAGACACAGCTGTCTGGAGATCGGTTCAGTAAGGCCTTAGAAACCGGTATACCAGCTTCCGCAGTCCCACGCACGGCTATTATTATTATTATTATTATTCTCTTGTCTGATACACGTATAGTAAGCGGCGATCTCATCGCGTACCGTAAGTGAGTCAGCGTACTATCTGGGCTTATAGACTTTTGCACCCGTATGAACGGAGTGCCCAGACCTCGTCCGAAGACAGCGTCCCACGCACGGCGAGAAGAACGCCTCGTCTGTGCATATGGCAGATGGGTCGGATGGCAGCGTGCGCCTCCGATCCGCCAGGGGAGCTCGCTGCTCGGACTCGGATGCGAGGAATGCCGAGTGGCCGGTCGGCGAAAACGGGACTACATACCGCCGTCTTAGAGCTCATATAAGCGACATGTGATCCCGTTGCAGTCGGTGATCCATGTTGATGTTATGGTGAGAGTGTCGGGCTTCGACGGGGTCGCTTTCGAATGTGGATGCGGCTGTGCGCATCATGATTGCGCAATGTGCAATGCCGCATTGACACAGACGCGCGGGAGAAGTGGCAGAGGCGCTCGTAGAGACGCCCATACTCGTCGAGATGCGAGTGAATGAATGGTTTGCACAAGGGATCGATCGGCTGTACCAGCTTCCGAAACGTATTATTGCACGCAAATGAAAGCTGATGCGGAGGTTGGGACATCGCTCTATGCGCCTCGAGGTCCGATCCGAAATGTGTGTAGATGGAGTTGCAGTGAGAGAGCCAACTGAGAAGCGCGCGCTTGTTCTTATTATGGGAGTTCTTCCATGCACTCATGACCCCCACGGTGAAGCTTTGAAGCTGTCTGAAGGTGGACGAGTTCGGTTCTGGATTGATTGGGTGGACGGGTGGACTGAACATGGTGCGCTATACTGCCGTTCCCAGCTCAATCGATGACATGTGCATTGACAGCGTATGGGAGCAGAGAACTATCTTGCGAGGTGGGCGTGGCGGGAAGGCCGCCTAACGTCCTCGCGAGCACGCGGGGGGGACTTTGATTCAAAGGAACCTCGCCTAGCTTCCGTCCCTTTCGGGGTCAACTTGTGCGGTATGTGCCTGATGATGCTGATAGTATAGCAATACATCGCTCGACAAGATGATGATTGCGGACTGAGACGGTGAGCGCCGTAGCTGTACACGAGTAGGCCGGGGCTTTGGACGGTGTAAGAAGGCGCGGTCATGAATATTAATGTTGACGCAGGGTCGGTGGATATCGTAAGCGTTGGGCGAAACGGAACGCTGGCAAGTATTTGTGTTGGGACTTGTCGTGGCTGGGAGACGTTAGCAGTGCTTCCATTTCTTGCCATTCTGGGCAAGGAAAGAAGAGCAAGGCTGAGTCGGGAGTCCGTCTCATTTCGCGCGGGCTTCGTCCTTGTCGAGATTGGCTCCGTCTCTTGCATCAACATTCTCTCACAGCAGACGATCATTCCATAACCAGCTCTCCTACGCCCTGCAATCATGTCTCCCACTCTCTCGTCTCTACCCGGGGCTTCCTCCCCCTCATATATCTTCCCTATCTCACCATCCACTCCTCAATCTCCTCCTCCTCCTCCGCACCATGTCTACCTCCGCAACCAGCCCTAGGCCGCCCCCGCCCAACATCGCTCTCAACGCTACCGACAGCCACCCGACCACGTCGTCCCCCATCTCGGACGACATACCAGCTGCTCCTTCTCCGCCATACACATCCCACCACTCCACTTCCAGCGAGACCGGTGATCATGACATCATCCCCCCCACTCATCCCGCTCGCACTCTCGTCCTCTGCTTCGACGGCACCGGCGACAAGTTCAGCACTGAGGTATGTTCAGTCTACTTGCTTCACATGCATCCTCCACTCATCTCTGACTATGGAATTCATGTGCTAGAACTCAAATGTAGTCACCCTCTTCAGCTTGCTCAAGAAAGATGACCGCAACGAACAGATGGTCTATTACCAGGTACCATCCCACCGCCCCTCCTTCTCTCGTTCCACCACTCAAACCTTGCATTCCAGCCCGGTATCGGCACCTATGTTTCTACCCAAAATGTCTACAGTCTCAAAACCAAAGTTGACAAACTTCTCGACGAGATGATCGCCTGGAATCTCGGTGCTCACGTCATGGGTGAGCCCTGTTAATAACCGTGGCGCCGTGTTTTACTAACGCTAGCACAGGCGGGTACGAGTTCCTTATGCAGAATTGTGCGTTCACACTAGCTTTCATACTTGAACGCAACTGACGTCGCTACTCAATTTCATCTTGCCTAGACCAGGAGGGCGATAAGATCTGTCTTTTCGGCTTCTCACGGGGTGCATATACCGCTCGCGCTCTCGCCGGAATGCTCCACAAGGTTCGCCTCGGTCCAGCTAGTCACTTCATGTTGTCTTCTCATGCTCATTATGATCGTATAGGTCGGCCTCCTTCCCGCTTGCAACCACCAGCAAGTCGCGTACAAGATGTACGCGCGTGATGATGCTCAGGGATGGAATCAGTCAACCGCTTTCAAACAGGCGTTCTCAATAGACGTCGACATCGATTTCATCGGCGTATGGTACGTTTGCCACAGTGGTTCACATCGTGCGAACCCTCACCCTCCGCTTCAAAGGGACACCGTTTCCTCTGTTGGCATCATTCCTCATACTCTCCCCTTCACCCGCTCGAACACCGCAATCCGAGTGTTCAGGCAAGCATTGGCTCTCGACGAGCGCCGGGCGCGGTTCAAACCTGCCCTATGGCGGCGCGTTCCCGCATCAGACGACAAGCTCGGAACGCAGCCAGGAGACATGCCCAAGTCCGACACCACCTGGGCGACACGCGACCGGATCGGCAACATGAGCAAGAACGGCAAGAAGAGCCAGTGGCGATACGAACGCGAGTTCAGCCAGGACGACCCCGACTCGCTCGGGACCACGGACGTCCTCGAGGTGTGGTTCGCTGGATGCCACACTGGTACGTCTCTGTCTCTGTCCCCGCCTTTCGTTCCCCGAACGATCGTCTCACGCCTACGCGCATCCTCCCAGACATCGGCGGGGGAAGCGTCGAGGACGGGACCCCGCACACGCTCGCGCGCATCCCGCTGCGGTGGATGATCCGCGAGTGCTTCAAGACGAACACCGGGATCCGCTTCCACGCCGAGCTGCTCAAGCGCATCGGCCTCGACCCCACCTCGCTGCACCCGATCGTCAAGACCCGCCCCCCTCCGCTCATGCCCCACCCCATGCACCTGCGGAGCGTCGCGGACCCGGTGTCGAGGGCGACCGAGGAGGAGCACGAAGTGCGCGACGCGCTCGCGCCGATCTACGACCAGCTCGTCCTTGCGCCCTTCTGGTGTTGATCAGACTTGTTTTGCTGACACGCTGTTCATACTTGTGTGCTGGTGATTCGGTCGGACATGCAGCATGAACCTGGGCCGCGGCCGGCTGGTCCCCAAGCTCCACACGCCGTTCCGCGTGCACCGGAGCGTGAAGACGCGGATGGAGGCGCAGAGCCTCAAGGGCGGGCCGTACCTCCCCAAGGCGCAGTACGTGGCTGAGCCTATATGGGTCGACTGAGCGAGGCCGATGCGCATGCGTGCTGCTGGTCGCAGTACTGCATGTTTTTTTCTATAATATGAGTTTGATGTGGTGGTCGTCGCGGCTTTTCCTTGCCTGCTTAATAGTCTACTCCTACTGTCTTGTGTCCCCCCTTTTACCTTATGTACTACCTTATGTACTGATTGGTACTCACTCACTCACTGGTATACCGTCGATCATCCTTTGTAGTTATTATATGTATCCGCCGCCCCTGCACTGTGTATGTTAGTCAATGCATCCATCTATGCTCGCTCGACCCGGCCCATCTCGCACTCTCCATAACTTCACAAGGCTACACCGACGTTCAGCGGATTCGAACCTCCCACGCTGCCGGACTGAATCAAGATTGGAGTCTGCGTGCGAAACAGCATACGCACGGACGTTCAGCGTTCGACGTTCAACTTCAGAGTCCATGCACGGGGGGATCGATGGCAATGCATGCATACATAATTATGTGGATACGATTAACCTGTCCGTGAGGGTAGCTACGGGCGCGCAAAGGAGAGACGGCTTATAGCGATGGTGTGTTGGTGCGTGCGAGGTCCGATTCCGATTCCGACTTGGAGTGATGAAGGGGATCCGGAAGGGGATTGAACGTGGAGGCCGTTAACCACGGCGCGCAGGTGGAGCGCGGAGGGGACAACCGAATAAAAAATGCGATAGCAATATACGAAACGATTACCAGGTCCGAAGTTCGAAGGGGGAGGGGAGGGGAGGAGAGGAGAGGAGAGGAGAGGGAGGAGGGGAAGTGATGTTCATGTTCTCTCGTGCCGTCCGTGAGCGAGGTTCGTGAAAGAGTCTTTTCATGCCAAGTTCCAAGTACCAACCGCAACCAAACGCCCAGCCCCCGACTACCCATGAATGATTACCGTAAAGCCCATAGAGTCCACGGGTGCGCGCGTGTACGCCTCAGAGCCTCGCAACACCGAGCCGTCGCCCGAGCCGACCTGGTCGCCGGTGAGGTTCGCGCCGTTGGGGCCGATCGGGCGCGAGGTGTCGGTGAAGGCGCAGCTGTCGGACGTGCATATGCACTCGCCCTTGATGGGGTCCCAGAACGGCGTCGAGCAATTTGAGGCGACTGCGGACAAGATAGATGGGGTGAGCGCTGACTACCACTGGCGGCCAGGAGAAGAGAGAGAGAGGATACGAACGACGTTGGCGCGGAGCCCCGGAAGCGGTGGCTTGGGGCGGATCGGGGTTTGAGGGGCTCGGGTGGTCTGAGGGGCAGCCATACTGGACAAAGGGTGCAGTGTGAGCAGTCAGGTTACAACGACCGGTTTGGATGTACGCACGCAGGTGTAGAAAGGGAAGTCGGGGAAGGGGCAGAGCTGCAGAAGGCCAGCCTCGTTCTGAGGGATACCGTTGCAGATCTTCATGGACGGATCAACCGCGGGCGTTGAGCACTTGAGCGGGCCAAATTCATCGAGCTGAGAAAGCGGGACCGGGTTCTTGACCCACGCGAGGAGCTGCTCACTTGAGACAATCCAAGCTGAAGTTTCAAACAGTCAGCGTTCCAATCCGAATGGCTTGTTGATGAAGAACGCACTGTTTGGCTGCTGCTGGGCCCAGTCGAGGAAGTCGTTGATCATCTTGATGGCCGACTTGGACGCAGTTGACCCCGGAACCGACAGCTAGAGCATGAGTGTGACGTTAGGCGCAGTGGGACTTCTCAAATAACTGCGCGCAGCTTACGGAGACGTGGATTGGGTGCGTGTAGAGACCGAACGGCTGGCGTTTGCCCTTGTAGTGAGCGGTGAACGTACTCATGAGGTACTCAAGAGTAGCGCTGTCATTGACGGCAGACTGGCCATTCGCAGTATCGCTGAACACTGATGAGTTCCAAATCATTGGGAGAAAGAAAAAAAAAATATCGCTGAACACTGATGAGTTCCAGATCATTGATAGAAAGAAGAAAAAAATGACTTACAGCCATGGGTCCATCAAGTGAATACCATCAACACCGCGTTCGTCAAAAAGTGCGTACATCGGAATCTCCCAGAAGCCCGGGAGCTTCGGCTCGCCCTGGCAAAGCCCCTCAACAGAAAGGCAGTCGTTCGCCATACCATTGTCAAGAGTGTAGGGCCAGAACGCATCAGTACCCTCGCTGTCGACCGGAAGGGAGGCGGAAGCCGAAGAGTCGTAGGTGAACCCCAATTGGGCAAGAAGTTTCAGCGTATCCACGCTGTAGTTGAGGAAAGGCGCACGGAAGCCTTGAATCGAAGAGAGGGGGATACCGGCAAGTTGGTTCAAAGCGATCAGGTTACCCTTGACTTCGTCTGGAGGCGGCGTCCCGACGTGGGTCATTCTGATGTACGTACGAGGGTCAACAGGGCAATTCCTTGTGGAGGGAATTGGAGACATACGTGTGGTCTGCGATCTCGTTGCCTGCGACATACCAATCCGTGACGAGAGTGAAGTTGGTATAATCGATCGAGGTGTAGTAGGTCATCTTGGGCTGACAGCCATTGGGGTTTTTGCGGTGGGCAAGAAACTGGTTCACAGCGTCCAGAGTGAAGCTCTGAATGGCATCGTCTGCCGTGAAGACGACAAACATAGGCGTGTCCTCCTGTTACAGGCATAAGCACGTCAGTACCGCAAGTTTCCCACCTCGTGGCGCGCCGAAGCCCGTGGCAGCTTCTGTCCTCCACGGTACTGCCGAATAAGCTTTAACACTCGAACTACTCACCGGACTGAGGCCGCCAGGAGGGTCAGGGCTCGCGCAGTGGCAGTTGGGGAGCTTACACTGGTTGGGATCGCAGGAGTATCCGGCAGCGGCAGAAGATGAAGTGGGGCCGGACAGCGAACCGTCCTGTGCGAGGACATAGCCGATGAGCGGGAGGAACGCCGCGAGCAGCGTTGGCGGAAGCATGACGGATGTCGGGAGACCTTGAGGGTACGAGACGCGAGAGAGGCAGGGATTGTGGGGTATCGAGGAGTATATAAAACGAACGGAGACGGTCTGGTCAAGTGGTGGACTCGGACTGGCTGGAAACAGGGAGGCCAACACAGAACAGCTGACTAAGCCAATCACGCCCGGTCAAATCAGACCGTCAACAGCATCCTCCTTACTCCCATTAGATCAGCCACTGCCGCAACGCTCGTCCAGCGCCGTGCGCTCCTCGTCGTCCTCGTCGTCCTGAACCATCAACTACTCGTTTTGTCGTTGGGGCTGCGAAGAAGAAGTAACTCGGCTTCGCACATTCTCTACGCTTCACTGACACTCACGCGTCATCCCCACGCGTTCTCGGCACGCACCTTGCTCAGCATTACTATAAATCCCGACTATCAAACGGACGCCCAGCTATTTGTGGACTTCTTCCATCCGACAACCTCGAGACACGGTCAAGAATCCATTCATCGGGCATCAGCACTCATCACCAGCTCTTTTGCGGTGCAGGCACTTTGCAGCCGCATGGCGGTTAGTGCCGGAGGCTAGTTTCGACTCTCGGCAGCAACATATGGGAAGGAATTGTAGAACGACAACATGTCTTGGGCTTCAACATATCTGCGTTTTGCTAGCAAGATGTTGGACTAGCAAAACGTTGGACTATTCTAAATCTGTCAGGTTGTACAGTATTCTTCTATCCCATCTTTAGCATGCAGCGATCATTCCCTGGACTGCCCTATACTCCACCAATATTGACCTCTATGGTCGTCTTGCATCAGGACAACGGCGGAAGATGGATCCCACCGGAACTCGATCGAGAATGCGTAGACTCATCCCTTTCCCTCATTAAAAGCAGTGCTGCAATTAGCAGATGGTCAAGGTACTTATGTGCCAGAGGCTGCACGACCATCGCTCGAGGAGAGTTGGGAGCGAACGTTGCCAGGTGCGCTGAATCGAAGTACGCCTAAGCTAAAACATCAGCTTTCATTCCTGAGTTACTTAATGACAGTCCGACCTTCCATTGTGTGCGGCCCAGCTTCCAGAATATAGCTGTACCATCCCCAACATAGTACATCCGCGAACTGCATTCCTCGTCGGACTATTGCAAGTTGTTCACCCGAACAGACAACGTACCCATTTGCGAGACTCTTTGACATTACGTCTTTGAGAGGCTTGCTTGCATCTCCGAAGGTGATGGTGGGCGTCAAGGAAGAACACCCCGACCTATCACCTAATATGAGCACTTCATCCAATTCATAGCTGTATCAAGCATCGGAGCCGGTAGGAGGTACTCACTCAATTAGCGCAACCAGTGGCCCAACATCCGTTAACCCCCTCCTGATACTCGTCACGCACGATCGCGGAGCCCACACGTTCACGCCCACGCTGATATGATACCGCCCAAGCCCTGCGACTTCCTCTTCCTCCCCGGCTACTAGTGTCATCGCGAACGGCCCTGCCTGTGCGAACCGGTACGTTACCGGTCGACTAGGGTACACCGCGCTGGCATACGTCGGGAGACCGTGCTCGTCCACCTCTGGCTCCTCCGTCAGTCTTGTTGTCCGCACGGTGTTGTCTTCTGGGACGAGGCCCAATCTCGAGCTCACTCGTCGCCCGTCGGTGGAGAGAGACCATCGGGAACCCACCGAGTCCGGACGCGAGCGGCCTGAAACGACCGCCATGGACAGCGCGCCGATGAATGACGCTGGCACCGGGACAGTCCCTGAGGGCGCGCTCGTGTTCAGGCTGTCCCATCGTGTGTGCCTGTTGGCAGCGGAAGTTTCAGACCTGGGTTCGGTTACAGATTCTGACCGTACGCGACCCTCCAAAATAGACAGTGCGCGGTTTCGTTCGTCGGTGACATCCTCCCCGCTACCCCCACTGCCCTCGCTGCTTGTCCGTTCACCTGATGAAGTCTCGCTTGAGCTGGCCGACGAGGGGTTCGATAGCGGTTCAGGACGGAAGAGCTCGGGATTGAGGACAACGCCGGAGCGTCGGCCGCTGCTACGGAAGAGGGAGAAACGAGCCTTCTTGACCTCCGTAGGCTCTGGGATTTCTGGGGTCGGCGCTCGGGAAGGAAAGCCCTTGGACCGGTTGAACAGTGATAGTCTTCTAGGACTTTTCCCGATGTCCTGTTGAGGCTGCTGGGCGTCTTCCATCTCAGGTGAGTAGCGAGTACGGGAAAAGAGACGGGGATGGACACGGGACACCTCTTCGATCTCTGCGTCCTATCCTTGGCTTAAATGGGAGTGTCGGAGCGAGGATCGGATGGAAGGTAGGCTCACATATTGACGACTAATCTTCCAGGGTGTGACATATCGCACAGCGCGTCGAACTTTGCTGCGCTTTCGCAGGTTCTTCACGGCATATTGATGAAGATGACTGGTTTACGATTCCGAAGGAGTGGACTCAGTTTGCAACGCACAATTTAAGCTCTGTTGTTTCCAGGACATCACACTCGTACGACTCTGCCCATGTTTCTCATTCGAGGCTTCGTTCACTGGTATGCTGCGTTCGAGGTCGAGGGTGGGCCCGGTGGAGCTTTGGTTACCACGCGACGATCTATATGCAATGTACTGCCTTTTGTGACGTATGCGGCCTTTTTATTTATTAAGCTACCAGAAGGCGAGGCTTGGTCCTCACAGGCTCACCGCCTGACATCCCAAGTGGCAAGCGATGTCCGTCCAAACTCGGAGGCGTGATAGACCACGTGGTGTGAACTTTCAAGCGCCCGGAGAGGTTCAACTGGAGAACGAGGCCAGCGTGGGTGTTGCTTTCACGCACCTCACGTCAAATTGCAGGCCTACCGAAACCTCCCTCTGGGTGGGTCCAGTGGTGGCTGGTCTGTGCCAAACCAGGGCGGAAAGAAACCGGATGTCTTAGTGCTCGGCCTGGCTTGTCTTCAGGTCATGCGACTCTCGTCCCTGGCAGCTGGAGGAGCAGAGCCGGTGATTCGTACATCTTTCACATCCCCTTGTTGTACCTGTGAACCTTCAATACTATCCAACTTTCTGAGAGCTCTTTGACGTTACGCGACGAACGCAACGCAGCTGCTTCGAGGAGCACGGTCCGCCAACTCATCAGGCGTCTCGGAGGACAGGACACAGACGGAAGGCTCGGTGGAGGTGACAATGTCAATGGAGACGAGCGAAACGACGATCTTGCCCATCACCCTTGATTTAGTCGATGAGGAGCTCAAGGAATGGGCCATTAAGGTGGAGGTGGACGTCGAGCCTGTGGACGGCGTTTGGTGGCACTGCGGAAACCGGGAGGATGCCCTTCGTCAAGTGCAAGAAGGAACAGGATGGCTCGGGTTGCAATTCCATGGTGGAGGATACGTAATCGGTAGCGCGAAGGATGTGCGGTCGGGAGGTTCTCGTCAGTGCAGCTGTTCTCTCAGTTGGGACAATCCTGATTACTTCTCTGCGTTCGCGCGTATGCAGGTATCCCGCGAGGTTTGATCAAGGTGACAAGAACAGATGTTCTGAAGTGCAGCCGAGGCTAATGTATGCTTAGAATGGCATATGTTCTTGTCTTCTGGGTGAGTCCTATGTGGCCAATATTAGAGAGCTGTTAACAGAAGCATTTCCAGCACTGGAGTATTCGCTCGTTAACACGAGTAAGAGTGGTGACGAGGAGAGTCACTCGTTCCCCTTGCAGATACTGGAAGCTCTCTCTGCATATCAACATCTCACACAGACCATGACCATTCCACCCAAACGAATCATTCTCATCGGCGACTCTGCAGGAGGTCATCTTGCGCTCGCACTCCAAAGGTATCTCCTCCAGAGTAGCACCAACAAACCACCATCTCCAGGCGGCATGATTCTGCTCAGTCCGTGGTGTGATCTGTCTATGTGAGTAGTAGCTTGTGATCCCATCTGCAATGTCTCTAATACAGACTCATTCAAATCTGTAACAGAGAAAGTCAGATCCCCCACGTCCAACGCCTCCTCGGACCTCTCCCGCCAGAACGCTTGCATGACTCCTACTTCTCGCCAGCTCTTCACTCTCCACCTGCTCAATGGCCCCCGACGCTTGTATACTACGGCGCAAACGAGAGATTTGCGTCTTCAATCACTGTTCTGGCTTCACGACTTGCCGAGGGAGGTGCGAGCATTACGACATACACCTCTGAGAAGATTCCGGACCGCTTCGCTCACGATTTCTTGCTCTTTGTGAGTGTTGAGAGCGCGTGGCCGGAGGAGGTGCGTGTATGTTGGACGAGGATCAAGGCATGGGTGGATGGATTGGAAAGTGGGAGATTCGAGTAGGATCGACGATACTCGGGCAGCGTGCCCATGCTCAGACAACATACAAACCAATTGGATCATAACAATCGATTATATATATAGTATGGTAGCTGTTCATCGCGGTGATTACAAGCCACTCGTGTGGTCATCGGCAGGTAAGTGTACGCCCTCACTTAATCACTTTCTTCGCAACTTAACAATTTTGCCAGGGATGCTAGTCAATACGATTGGTCAGACGTGGTTTCTCAGCTGCAAGCACGATGTTGAGAAAGATACGCACGACGCCGGTCCAGGATAGTCCACCGTGATGGGAACATCATAACCAACGTTTAACCCCCTACTCACAACTTCCTCCGCGAACGCCTGTGCGAACGCAAACAAATGGTCAAGCTGCACCGCACGCTCCAGTTGCAGCACGCGCGCCCTCGTCAAATCGACCAATGCCTCCTCGACCCACGCGCGGCAGTCCCAGCGCGGGCTCGCAGCACGCGCCAACACGCGGCGCCGGTCCCCCAGTGTACGGTCGACCGTGGAGAGGTGCTGCTTCTCCACTGTGCCGACGAGGACGCGGCCGAGCATCATCGGGGTGCGCACGCACTCGACGGGGCGCCGCTCGAGATCCCAGTGGCCGTTCTTGTTCGTCGCGTGATACCGCGTGCTCGTCTTCTCAAACGAGCCTGGGTATTCGTCCTTTGGCGAGGGCGCGAGGTGGAGCGCCCAGTGGATCCGGAGGCCTTGGTGCGGCCCGCGTGTGTCGTCGAAAGCGACCAGGTACATACGGAAACGTTTCCCCATCGTAGGGTTATAAGAGTAGACCGGGCGATTCTGCTAGCTCCTTCTGTTAGTGAGTGTCCATGTCAGTTGCCTGCGGTCTCAGACATTGAGCTCACCTTTCGTTTCTGCAGCGTATAGCTCTCCGAACGCATGAGCGATGGGTTGGAAAGTTTTCATATATGCAAGGACGAACCCTTTGTCACGGCTATCCATGCCATCGAACACTTTGCTCTTTGTTCGCCGCGCTTAGCCTCACGCGTGGCCTTCCGCCAGTCGCCACTCGCCCAGACGGCCCACGCTCAGCTCTATGAGACAGGATCGCATGAATCTGCATACCATGCTTCAGGTGCTCCGAAGGAATCAGGGTGCGATGATGGAGCTGTGGGCAGTACAGCTTTATGCTGTTTGATTGACGAGCCTGTTCGTCTCCCCTGTTCGTCTCCCTCAGGTGATGGTAGATGGGTACCCATTCCTTGTACACTCCAGAAGAGTTGCTGCAGAAGACGGCTGCGCAGTACGATGTTCGCATAGGATTTTGAGATGCTGTCCGAGTGACGGACAACGTTGAAGAGAGCAGCGGTGGGATTTTCAGGGTGTTGAGAACTTGCTTGCGAGTGAGGAACTGGGAACATAGGAATAGCGTTATTCATGCCCTTCTGAATGGAGGTGTTGCTAGTGCGCTGGAGTACTTTTAGCGGCAATCATCGCGCGAGTGATCAACCTCGGGCTCTGCTCTCGCCCCTTGTAAAGAAAAGATGTGCATCATCGATACATAAACAGAGGTAATAGGGGTATGGCGCGTGCCCTTACTGGCAGCAGGAAATGACTGGCCCGCACACTGACAAATATAATCGTTCTTCAAAACCAGAACAAAAGGGTTCCACTATCAGAGAAGTCCCTTCAAAGTGGGGACGAACAACCCGTTCCAGCACTTGAAGCCAACGTCGGATGTGATCTTTACATAGCGAGTCAGGGCGAGAGCCAGTATGCAGATTTCACGCGTAAGCGTACCGTAGTCGAGTTGCACATGACGCGAACCGGCGAGAAGGTGACCGTTGTCGCGAGGACGTGTTTCGCAACAATGTTTGTAGCTGCTCGGAGAGGTGTGAAGGTTAGTAACGGATGTTCAAGGGAGGGCTGTGAATCATGTACCGGTGTTGGGATACAGGTCGAAGATGATAACTTCTTTGCCTGTGGCGCCAGGGACGTCGTACCTGGGACACACGCCAGAGCTGTGAGTATAGACCGACCCGAGCTCGCAGCAGCATGGCCTCACCAACAGGGATCGCTCACGCAGGAGCCCTCAACATATCCGGGTTTGCTGATGTTAGTAGAGAAGTTCGAGGTAAGACAAGGCGGGTACGACGAAAAGTGCAACAGACAAAAACACTGACTCCAAGATTGTGCCAACGAAGTTCTCGAAGCGGAAGTCTTCAATGTGGGTGTTGTTCGTGTTCGTTGTGTTGGGACGAGGACCGGCCTACATAGATGACACGACTATGTTAGGGAGCCTGTGCGAAAGATGCGAGTGTTTTTGACTTACGCCCTGGTCCCAATAACTAGATGTGGGAGATCAGTTATATTCGTGCGTGGGATACGCGCAGGATGAGAGCTTACTTCTGTGTTACGTAGATCTAGTCAAAGTTGGGCGGTATTCAGCACGAGCCAATACTCATTCATGACAGAAAGTGCGTACCGGGAAAGGAACCTTGTCGAACGCGATATTCTTCCAAGTCACGCTGATGGAAGCCTTGGGTCTCTATATGACGGTAACAAGGGTGAGAGACACATACTTCCGAGCCAATCCATTTCCGCCGGTCCAACTCTTGAAGCGTGCGCCGTACAAGCTATCTTTCTATTAGAGATACCTGAGTATATTTGTGTAAACTGAGGATATGGATGGCCTGCACCATGATGACGTTTTCGATGCTGACATGTGGGTTAGAGAGAGTGGGTTTGTGATAGGAATGCTTTGACCCACAGGACATTTTGAACATCTGCAATAGCGCCGCCTTTCCCGAGGGACCCGATAGAGAGGCCGTGTCCGCCTTCACAGTAACTATTCCTGTATCCCGATTGTAGTTGATGCACAGGAGAAATATATGCGATGACATCGAAATACTCACCTGAAGTGAATGTTCTTTGCACCACTTCCCACCGTGAGACAGTCATCGCCGTTCTGGATATGGTTGTTCTCGAAAAGGAGGTCCGTACCGCCCGCAGAGAATCCTGCGTTGTCATCAGTAAGCCCACCGATCTTCGGGAGGTAGCAGGTAATATACCATCACTGTACGTGCACGCGGATTCAGTGTACATCAGAGCATCGCATAAGAATGCAAGCGGCGGCGACTTACGTGTTGAATGGGAATGACTATGGGCGCAATTGAGTGTCGAACAGAAGGATTCTAGGCCAATACTACTCACCCCAGTATCTGACACAGCGACAATCTTGTTGTTGAATGCATGGAGGTTCTTTGAACCACTCGTTGAGAAACTCCATGCGATAGGCTATATGGCCAACATCAACGATGACATTGTGTAGTACTCGATCCCGAGACATACCTTCCAAAGCTTCATATCACGGATGACGCCATTCGTAATTTTCTGAAAAGCCCATCCATGCGGACGGTTGGTCTGCTGTACAGTGTCCCACCACTGTAGCTCAGATATTTGAGTCTATCGCCCTCGCTAGACGTGCAGTGCAACATACCGCTTGCCCATGACCATCCACCCAGCCCCAATGAGGGTCGGTGGAACCGCGCAGTGTGACGTTGGTTCCACCATTGAAGGCGAACCTAGATACATCCAGGTCAACGCGATGCCCAAATGATTTGTGGACAAGCTCACCAAGAGCCGGGGAAGCCCTGCAACATTCACCAGTTCAGCTATCTGTCAAACCTGTCGATTTCGATATCCAAAAACTCACAGACGTGCCAACGATCTCTTTCAGTCAAAATCACGGTCAATTCATCGTTCTCCAGGAGGGAACATGATGGGGCCCACTTTGTACAGTAGCAATATCGGCCGGATAGCTGAGGTTTCCCTCAATCCGCACCTCCACATTCGTCAAGACGGGAAATTTGATAGGCGTAAAGATGTTGTAATGGATCCCCTTCGCGAATAGGATAGTCGCATTGGATGTGAAGTTGCCAGTCGCGAGCGCAGCGGTAAGAGCTGGAGTATCATCTTGTCCGTCTTGATGAGGAACCGTGAACGTCGACCAGGCAGCGACATATGTAACCAGGAGCAGGAAGGTTCCGAGAAGCGTTGGAGCCATCTTGAAGTCAATTGTTGACGAGTATATTGCAACACTAGAAGAATTTTAGTCCGACAAGGCTTCAAGTTGCACTCCCCTACAGTTGCGGTAGGTTCGTCGCGGTGCTGCAGGGATTACATAGGAATACTTGTGCATCGCAAGTTTAAGAGGACGGGAACAGTTCGCGACCGCGCCGGGTCAGGAACTCCCCAGTGTCAGGTGAGTGCATTATAGCTCATCAATAACAGTCAGTATGTCTGGAAACAAGTAGCATGTGAGCTACTGATGGGGGAGTTTCAGCAAGGGGAAATATGGGTAAATGTTCTCGTTGGTACGCACGACAAGGGGGAGTTTCAGCAAGGGGAAACATGGGTAAATATTTTCGTTGGTACGCACGACAACGCGCCGCTCCGAGTTGTTGGCAGATGACCAGGTCATCCTTCATCGTAATAGGTGGCCAATCAGCATTGCGGAAGTTACGGCCCGTGCACGTAGGCTCAAATGTTTGGGCGATTGATACAGTGTCATGGACCTTGTCAGCAACGACCGATCAAGCAGTGGATAATCATTATCAAACAAGAGGTAGTCAAGGAACTCACGTACCTGGCAGCGACACGTGGTTAATTGCACAAGCACACAATCCATATAGGAAGGTCACGGCCCGGGTACCCCGATGCTAACATACTGGTATACTACTCCCAGACTGAATGTCTGCACGTGCATTAGACAAGTCAGAACGGATAACAATTCCTGGGATAGAAGCTGGTCAGCCAGCCATTAATGCACCCAACTCAGCACAAGACCTTCTGACAAGGGTGTCAGTCCGGTCGCCAGCAAGATGCCTAACCCTCCAACATAGATGTTGATCTCAGTTCTACAGCCAACTTCGCAAAGGTACTCATGAGATAGACATGGCCAACGGAAGACCATACGTGCCACCGCATAAACCTTCTCCTCAGCGTGAGCCTTGTATGGCGATTGCTGAGTCCGTGGTAGGATCCTCACGAACGGGTCCTGTACACAGCTCACTCAAACTAACTGCGTGCACGAGTAAGCTGTACTCCCCAAGAGCGCGAATTTGTACTTCGCTGAACCACTTTCAGGAAGAAGCCCCACCCATCGTTTCCTTGCTCGCCGTCAGTGCTGTGTTCGCGAAGATTGGAGTCAGTGGCGGGTACCGGCATTGACAATACAGATAGAGAAAAACGAGACTGGGGCCGCGGTGCTTCACAGAAATATGGAGGTCCGCTACTTCCAACATGGCTGGTGTGCGGTGTCTTCACTCTAGGAGAGACCTGTCGTACAAGGTTGGAGTAGTTGCTGTACCTGTATTTCGTCAAGGAACCTACAGCTATCGCTTGTTGGAGCAACGTTAGCCACTCGAAGCAAATGAAGGCCACTGTGTCCGCTTACCTCCAAATGAAGTGACGAAAAGCGGTCAGGATTATGCAGAGCGAGATAGATTCTCGTGTATCAACAGCCCACGCCACAGACAAGTTGAGCAGCGAAATTTCCCGTCTATCCCAGAAACACCGCGGTTAACCAAACACGGAAGACGCCCCTCATCGATGGCAAGAAACCCACGGCATCCGCGATCGCCACCCCATTCACACAGGCCTGCTACAATTGCCACAATGCGTGGCAACTAGCACGACCGTTTGAGGTGCCTCTGATACCGACAACCGTTGGGAAGTGCTCTGAACCACGTCCAGACCAGGAACGGCCGGTGAACCTGCCCCGAAAGTGCATCACGGAAGCACACTTCCGCACCATCGAACGTCTAGCTATCGACTCCGCTAGCCAAGACAGAACATCGCCATCGCTGGGCGGGAGCGACGCCGGTCGTGGAAGCTCTGGAGGGATCTAGGATAATGGGGTTCTCGGTGTCGGTGATTGTCAAGTGGCGCTGCGAACGTTCTAACGTTCGACAATCACTGCTGCACATATGTACACCATTCACCATTGCAGCCAGCACGACCCGGCGCAAAGGAACCTATACCCAGTTCCGAGAGATAGAAGCGACGGTCATATAGTACAAGTACAAGGCACTCACCGAAGCAATCACGATCCTGATGGGCAGCGTGGTGAAACGTTTACATACTTGCCAGCGGGGGACCGGGCAGACGGTTCCATCCTTCATTGCTTATCTGCCAGTCGCGTTGCAAGGTGCACAACTTCGCCTCGGACAATCACCCGAGTTCCGAGCAAAATTTCATCCGCTCGCGATTCCAAGGCATATGCCGCATCTCGATTCCTGGCAGGGCGATGCACCGGCGGTCCAGCGCGATGATCTCGCACACTCGAGAGTAATAATTGATTTCAGTGTGATTTCGCGGATATCGGGCGAGAGGCATCGGGACGTCCTCGGCGGCATTCACAGATTCAAGCAGATGCGAGGCGGGCGCGCGGACCGTTGCCTTTTGAGGCGATCGGAGGTGCGATAACGTGTGTTCATTTGCATGTTCGTCCCAAATCCGTCCAGCTGTCGCGAACAGACCGGATGGTGTTGCGTGCTCGTCGTCCTGCATGTCCTGCATGTCGTCCCGCCTCTCCGATCAAGGGTGAGCACTGAGGACCGCATATCAGCACCAGCCGTTGTTGCTTCTCGTCATCGGCACCATTGTCGACGCAAACCCTCCCGGCAATCCGTACCTCGCTCCCGACATGTATCGCAAAACGACAACGTAAGGACCTTGCGCGATAGCAAAAATGCATCACGAGCGGCTGGTGGCGCGTGTCAGGTCCTGAACTTGTACTCAGGACGTGCACTCGGAAGGTTCAATCTGTTGCATAATTCTGCACCAGCGCAGGCAATCGATGCACGTCTGGGACTCGAACAAGCTTTCATGGGAAAGACGAGAAACTCTTGCGCCATTCGCCCACCCTCTGGGTCGGCGAGTGCCGCGGAAAAGATATAGACAACAGACGAAGAGGCATACTAGCAACATACCGCACC
Source organism: Lignosus rhinocerotis TM02 (assembly GCA_000743315.1). Lineage (NCBI taxonomy): Eukaryota > Fungi > Basidiomycota > Agaricomycetes > Polyporales > Polyporaceae > Lignosus > Lignosus rhinocerus. Next base: position 23,861 of record KN050076.1, on the reverse strand, counting down.
ATATCCGGCGATCGTCGCCCCTTCCCATTCTCATGTCGTTGTCCCGACCGGGGCGCGCCCGAGTTCCTAGTATTGCAGAAGCATCGGTGCCCGGTGCGGGTACCGTCGCCCGCGTTTGCTCCATGCAACGTAGCAGACAGGCTGCGCGACCTGTGTGACGAGGAACCCAGGAAGCTGTAGTCATCGCTCCGAGCAATCGCAACCGACCTACCATGACGCACGGGTACGGCTGCAGAAATCAACCACTTCCTGGTACAGGTAGGCGCCGCTCTGGATTGGCGTTGAAGTGTGTCCTGTCTACCGGTGATTTACGCTCTTCACAGGAAGGTATGATCGCCATACCCCGCACTCGAACTCGAGGCTCGAGCAGCGTGGAGGCAGAGAACCGTCTCCGCAGAAATGTCGGGGTCGGTAGATCTACGAAACCTTGAACAAGTAAGATGATAAATGAACAGCACGTCGTATTGGTCGTGGCAGCCGCGTGCCGCGTCCGGATACCGCCCCGAGTACCAACAAGAGAGCAGATCTCGAGATACTCGCCACTTGCCAGCATCTCGAGGGCATGGATTGTCCCATTAGCGCGCGTCTCCCGTATCAAAGGTTACAGAAGGCGCGCTCGCTAAAACACCCCGACGATCGTCGCAACGGGAAGAGCACTCACCATCCATCCGAATAACACTCGAACAACTCCCTCGAGGCACCACCACCGCCTTACGGCAATGCCACTTAAACACCGGAGGAGCAGATGCAGCCTGATGCGCGCCCTCTCCGGAAGAGGCAATCAAGGCGGGGAACCCTTCTGGCAAGAAACGTATAAAAACTGACGACAATGACGACCCGAGCGAGGGAGGGAACTCGCGGGGGGGACATCCTCCCATCGAGCCCAGCCTCTGCCCTCCAGCGCATCCGCCTTATATCCAAAACGAACGATCTGCAAATCGAGGCACCACGCGCCCTGCGGACGTACGGAGTGCGGAGCCGCGGATGCGTAGCACCGAGGGGCTCTGCTTCGGTTCGGGAAGGCAACCCGCGATCCGAGACTCGACACTCCATGCGATAGGCATACGCTTGGGGATCTGCGTCTCTGCTCGGAACCGGGCCCGAGTCTCGTATGTCTGTGTACAACATACGCGACATGCGTATTTTGACAGCTGAACGTAACGCTGGTATGTTGGTTGTTGGGTACTCCCTTGCCACCATAGGAACCGAGCTGGCGTGCTGTATGTACCTGAATAATTGACCTCCCGCATACGGGATCTGCCCGTCTGAGCGTATGGGCGTGCGTTGTCCTATTATAGCCTCGTAACAACAACGACTGTGCGCATCACATTCTATTAAACCAGCCCTACACATTAGTGAGCAATACTACCGTCCAAACTCACACCAAGGGACATTACCACGTACCTCGACAGAAAGCGCACTTCTTCCTCCTTCTCTTTCGTCTCAAAGCCTTTACGACACCATTCCGCCTTCGCATTGCTGTACGTGACATGTTCACGGCACCCTGCCAACCGAACCTACCTTCTCCGGCCGCCACGCTTCGAAGCTTCGCAGCTTCGAGCGTGGTGTGATCGATTAACCATTCGCGCCTTATCGCACCGCGGCACACGTCTACGACACTCCACCGTATGAGAGAGAGAGAAGAGATCGAACTGCGTCGAAGCACAGCCACCGTATGAGAGAGAGAGAAAATATCGAACTGCGTCGAAGCACACGCTATTCGTCGGAACTGTACCGGGTGGAATCGGCTGAGCCTGTCCCGAGCGTCGAAAGACCCCGTGTGAGCGCACGAATGCACTCCACGACAGTGTTTCCGCCGACGGCGGTCTCAAGCCCTCCCGGCACGCCCACTAGTGGATAACAGGGAGGCGGCCAGTGCTATGTGAGCGCGCGCGAAGGGGCGAGAGCTGAAACGATGAGTGACGGAGAAACGGGAGAAGAGCGAGCAGAGAGTGTGCACCCTCTTCGACACGTTTCTGCCAAACAGGGGAAGAAGGCGTCACGTCACGCCAACGTACTTCTTCTCTCGCAGGAGCACAGTCTAGGCCACCAATGCGCTTCTCGTAAGGCCGATCCCACCGTCGGCGTGAGGCTGGACTGGCTAGTGGGCGCGCGCCGACGAACGTCTGGGGGCTTGGTAGGACACCGCCTCAAGATGATGGACGTGCGAATGTGGAAGGAGCAAAAGGACACCGGTTCCACCGTCGGGCGTGGGAGAGGCACGAGTGTGGGAGAGACCCGCTAGTCCTAAGTCAGACTCACTTCCCAGTAGTACATATCTCAGCGTTCATATTCAGGGCAGCTGGGCCTGAGACAACACCACCGTCTGCGCAAAAGCGGTGCTCACACATGTTGTACACACCCCACCGCAATAATCGGTTATCGTCGACCGAACATGAGCCCTGAGAGCGCACAGCGGGGGGCGGTGAGGACCCAGGGCGCGCGCGCCGCCCATGTCGGAGCGCCATATCCAATCTTGACGGCGTGCGCCCTCTGCGACGAATCACTGGGATGAGACTCCCGTTGAGACTGTGAATTCTGGACGCCTTGTGTCATCGACGCCGAAGCCCAAATGCTGGCGCCATGGCGACCTAATATGTCAGTTGGTCTTATCATTCTTCTGCTGGTTGTGTGTGCGCATAATATCCGAGTCGCGGGCGAGAGCGGGGATAACAAGCCCACGGACGCGAACCTGAGAAGACGCGTGAGTGAGCGAGTGGACGTGTACATGTGTGTGTGTGCTGCGAGCATACACACCAAGAGAGAGACTCGTCTGCTGGGGTCTGGGGTAAGGCCCCCTCCCCACCCTCGGACACGCGGAGATCGTGCCAATCTGAACGTAAGACACCTCGACAATCGCGTGAGCCGTGAGCCGCGAGTGGAAGGCCGCTTACCCTGATCATTCGTGATACCCCCGATACCTATCTACCATGACACCATTGACCATTGACGAACTTCGAAATTCGAGGCGCCGTGGATCGTGACAGGCCACGCCGCGCAGTGTAGCGGTCTCGAACCCCCAGCCCCCAGCCCCGTGCACGTCCAACGTCGAATGCTTGAGAGCGTGGCCCCAGGCCCCAGGCTCGATCGCTTCTAACGAGAATGTTTGATCGCACGATACGAGGACGAGCGTCGAGAGGTGTGCAATGCCCCCAGGCTCGATCGCTTCTAATGCGAATGTTTGATCGCACGACACGAGGACGAGCGTCGAGAAGTGTGATGCATATTCGGACTCAAGGAGAGAAGTGGACGTATACTATGCTCGATACCTGATACGCGACGAGACGCGAGGACAGGCTGCGCCGCTTCTGCACAGACGGGGGTGGAACGACTCGGAGGTGCGTGACGCCACGACGGAAGGCGGAAGGCGGAATACGGAGGTCGGAGGACGGAGGACGGAAGGGTATGGGATGCCGTCAGGCGCTCCGTAGCGACTTCTCCCGAGGGGGTGGGTGGCCTTGGACCACCCCCGCGTCGGACACGACATTGTACGTTGCCAGTTCGTGAGACGCCCCAAAGGATGCGCGCAACGTGCTAGCTTGTGCTTATCCGACAGACAACTGACACCGGGCGTCCGACACACGCAACATGCAACACGCAACGGGCAGCGGGGATCGGGGAGCGGGCGGCAGTACGATAAACTGCGATGGCTCAGCAGCACATGGACGAGAAAATAACACCCTGGAGCGCTCGCTACTAGGACGGCGTTAGACTGGAGCTTGGACGTGAGTGCTAGTGTGCTAAGTGCTAGTGCGCGGCGAGGCAGGACCGTCCCAAGGGGAACACGAACAATGCGTTTGGCGCCATCGCACGACACACACGGAGAACGAGCATCTCAGAGTATACCACAACCGAAATGCCCACGGCGAACGGTGGATGGAGGACCTTACAGCGCAGAGCAGCGGGCCAATCCCAAAAAACCAAGGTCCAAAAACAACGAACCAAGAACCAAGAAAAGAAAAGAAAAAAAAACAGACAGACCCGGCGACTGCATACACACAAACACATGTGCACACCCTCCACCACTCCGCCGCGGGTGGCCTTTCACCGTTAGCGTTAGCGACCGACCACTCAAAATTGAAAAAGGTCCCTGGAGTCGAGCCTCGAGGCGCGTCGGAGCGCCCAGCACCCCCAACGGATCGGTCAGCGGACTGGCCACAGGACCCAGAGGGGGGGGGGGCCCCCGGGGGGGGGGGGGGGGAAGGGGTTGCAGGTCCTTCCCCCCTTCTCGCCTCGCGTGTGCGTGCGGGGGAGATGACACGACACCCAGCCAGCTTGACAAGGCACCGGGAACGTGGGCCACAGTATGTCTGATCTGGGAGTGGGGTGGGTGTGGGGCAGATGATCGTGTGCGTGAACGCGCACGCGCACGCCAACGTGAACGTTGTTTTTGGTTGGTTGGGGCAGGGGGGCAGGGGCAGGTGGGCAGGGAGAAGGTCATCTGCGTCTGCATCTACGTCTGGCGACTCGCCTCGAGAAGCGTCGCAGAGCCGACGCAAAGCACTACACAGTACGCGCAACAGATGGATCAATGAATGGTGGACGGTGCATGGTGAATGGTGAATGGTGAATGGTGAAAGTCAGCACGCGCGCGCGCGCTGTGCCTGGGCGACCTGAACGAACATCTACCCTCCCGTGCCATTCACACTCGTGCTAGTGCCAGTCGTGCTCACCCCAAACTCCGTCCGTCCGTGTGCGTGCGTGCGTGCACACGCCCTGGCTTCCCAGACCACGCTGCACCGATCAGAGAGATCCTTGCGTGCGTCGCTGCTCGTCTGACCTCGGACGGGAGGCACCTGCACCTGCACCTTTCTTCGCACGAGGTCAAGGGAAGCGGGAAGAGGGCACAGGCTGGGGCTGGGAAGCGACGCAAGGGGGGGGGGAGGTGAAAAAGAAAAAGAGAGATGGGAGTTCGCGAGCCGTTCGCTCACCTGAACGGAGAACGGAGAACAGCGGTCATCTGCCCAGGGCGGGCGTTGCAACTCGAATCTGGACGAGGAAATACATGCCAAGGGAGCGGCAGATCTACTCAGAAGTCCGTCGGCGGACGAGACGAGACACGGCTGGTCAGACGAGTGCTCTCGAGGACGCGGGGAACGCGGCTGATGTGCTGCGAGAGCGCACACACACAACACCACAGACATATGCATGTCATCGCTGCACGCGATGACGACCGCGATGCGCTCGTCGCATCGTCATCGGCACTCTCAAGATTCAACTCAACATCCCCCGACAAGCCCTCGCGGACGCGCACCGCTCCACCCATCCTCCCCACCGGTCCCCATCGGCGCACGCGGTGAGCTTACCCGAGCGGTCATATGCATGCATCAGAGGAACGGTGAAGGGTGAAGGTGCAGATCTGATGGGAGCGTAGCAAAAGAAGCCTCCTGTCGACGATGACATTCTCATTGTTCGCTCGCCTGTGTCAGTATTCCCGACGGTGGGCCTCAGGCCTCAGCGCTCAGCCCTAGACGGCCATTCAATATCGGGTGATGCTCTGGAGTCTGCTGTGAGCACTGAGTACCGAGCACACGCACGCCCTGCTTCTGGAACTGGGCGCGTACATAGGGGTCGCCTGATGAACGAGTAGCGCATCTCTCGTCATTCGCAGGACGGTCACTGGGTCAGCAGCCAGCTCCTCCCACCCCACGACGGCGCTGGTGAGCAGTAGTTCCCCTGATCAGACACTAATACATAGACAGCTGAGCGTAGCCTGGCAGAGAGAGAGAGAGAGAGAGACAGAGGGAAGACCCAATGACAGGGAACGGGTGGCAAAAAAGTGACAGAGCACATCCGTACGTAAAAATGGCGAGTAGCGCCATCAGGGCCCTCGGGCTAGAGTCTTTCTTGGGTGGCTCCTGACGAGATTCACAGAAGGTGCATAGAGAAGAAGATGACGGGGCATGGACCACGCACCTGGAGACGTGGGCTGCGGCTGGGAGCAACAAGGACATTCTTGGTTACGGCCTTGAAGGCCCTGTCTGCCTGCTCCGATGGCGTTTCCCATCCAACTCCGGGCGGGGGATGGGCGACGGAGCGCGGGGAGACGGAAAGACCGAGTGGACGAAGCGACGTGGGAGTTGCAACGGGGTGGCATACGTAGCCGAGGTCGCTGGCAGGATGCGTCGAATGACTCCCGTCTCCGAGACATCCAGGATTGCAGACCGTGGTCACTGCTGAGATTGAGGGTTCGGCGCTTGGGACAGTAGTAGTACTACGGCAGTGAGATTCCAAGTCAGAAGCTGGCAGGGAGCGAAGCCGGGCGTGGGGTGGCAGTGGTGTGAAGAAGACGTGCTGTGGAATGAATGGAATTGACGGCGCAGGCAAAGCGTGGGCTGAGACGGAAGAGTGCCACGATAAGGTGCGATAATCAGGAGAAGGAGGTTCGTCAAAAAGGTGGGTCGAAGCGACGAGCGTCGGAGGAAGGAAGAGCGGCCTGTAGTTTTGAATGGTGTCAGGGTGACGGCGTGGTGTGGATATGTTAAGGAGACCACCTTGGATGGGTTGATGCGAGCGCGAGTGTATGTTGGTGGTGATGGAGAGCTCGGAGTGGGAAGGAAGAGGAGGCGATTGTCAAGACGGACAATAGAAGATTGTTGATGGTGCACAGGAACTGGACCAGAACTGAGGAGACAAGGGGCCAAGGACGTTGTGAGGGGTGGGTGCTTGGAGATAACAGAGGGGAGGGTTATTCCTGCACCGTGGAGAGGAAGTGGAACAAGAAAGGTGAACAGCCTGCGGAGTCCAGATCGTTTGAGAGGAGTAGATAAGGACGGTTCCCAGGAGCGAGATTGGAGAGAAAGAGGACGGCGATGAGCAAGAACGGTCGAATGGCGCAAAAGACAGAAAAGAGAGAGAGCTCGAGCAAGGACGACCGTTGAGAGCACGATCATGGCGGGAGGAAAAGGGCGCATCAGACCGACGCGTCGGGAGCCGAGTCGGACTCGCGTGGCTCTCACGCCATATTAACGCGTATTTACATATACTCCGTGAGAGATTCGAAAATGGAAATGGGAAGTACATAGTGAGCGCTGCGCCCAAAAGAGAGACACAGACGCCGGACGATCTCCATCGGTATTCAGTGAATCTGAACGTAACGCCCATCTACGATCGGACGTTCTAAATGCAGATCTCATCGCCCGATTGTGATATGTGTCAGGGGAATTACATCTGCGATCCCGGTGGTATCGCACCCTCTCAAATGACCGGGGCCGCACTGAGGAAAGAGTGGGGGTTCTGTCTGGTATTGATGGGGGCGGGCAGAGTGTGGCGATGTGGAGATTGTGTCGACAATATGGAGAAAAGATACTGCGAAAGGACGGCGAGGCAGAAGGGGATTGGATGGAGAGGTTGAAGGAAGAGAGCCGGGGGCATGGAGTGGTGGGGCGAGTGGTGTGGTAATGGGAGGCTAAAGGAGGCAGGCAAGGAGCGGAAAGGCGGAGCGATGAGGCGATGGGGAGGAGATGGGAATGGGAATGGGCTGGAGAGTGAGAAGGAGTGTTGATGTGTCGCGAGATTGTTCGAGTAGAGACGCTTACGGAGAGGAGAGCGACGGGTGGGAACGAAAGAAGGCGAAGAATTGAGAGAAATGGGGAGGATGGGTATTAAGAGCGATGGCGAGATTAGTTTGCCGGTTATCTGCCAAGACAGTTCCAGGTCAAGGGCGGGAGATAGGAGGTCGGACCTGGACCAAGTGTGAGTTGTCATTCGCTGGCAGCACGGCGTGAGTACATGCTTGGGTGCTGTTGGTCGTCGTTGACTGGGGAGGCGAGGTGTTGAAGCTTTGAAGAGCGGCAGTGGCGAGGAAGAGGATGAATATTGGAATGGAGGTAGGATGACATCATGACCATGTTTGGAGAGAGATGACCATATTTGGAGACAAAGGGCCCACTCTGGGCCTGAAATGCCGTCTGGCGCCTTGGACGCGGTTGAGACCCCAAATTCTTCTCTCTGTTCCTCCCTTGGCCAGGTCCACGCGCCATTCATATACCTCCCTCTCTCCATCACTTCCCCACCTCCTCCTCCCACCAGCCATGCCCTACGCAGGCCCCTCTGACTCGGCCTCCACAATCACTGCGACACGCCCCTCCCACCACCGTCGCTCCCGTTCTTCCGGCAACTTCTCTGACGAGCGTGGCCCCGGTGCCTTCGCTGGTCTCGGCCACCTCCCTCGTCTCAACAAGAAGGCCGTCTTCCACATCAACGACAACGACGACGATAATGCCGACGACAACGACCGTCCATCCTACCCCACCTCATACCCGTCCCTCTACTCCCCCCTCAACTCTCTCCGCCTATCTATGAACGCCGGCAGGTTCTCTCCTTCCATCCACCCTCCTCCTCGCATCGACATTCCCCCACTCGAACCTCCCGCCGCAGTTCCCTTCCCCACATCCTCCCCCTCCTCCCCGCCTCCCGTCCCCTCTCCCTTCCTTCCCCTCTCCCTCTCCAGGCCTTCTTCCAACTCCACCACCCCCTCTCTCCCCCGTACTCCTTCCACCCCCATCATCCTCTCCAACGGCAAACCCCTCAAGCCTTCCCTAAAGTCCTCTTCCTCCTCTCCTAATATCTCCGATCTCCCTATCAAGCACCTCCGAGCCCAATCCGCCCCCTCCACCCCTAGCGTCATCAAGAATGTCCACTTTGCTGAGAAGGACTCCGGTCTGGAGACCATTCGCGTCTTTAACCGCTCCGGCAAACCCGCTTCTCTCTCCAAGCCTTCAGGTGAAGAGACAGAGACAGAGACGGAAGCCGAGAGCACTTCCTTCCCCTTCCCCGTCCTCGGCTCTTCTCCTATCACATCCGCCGCTGCCTCCGCGACCCTCGTTCATGAGATTGATACCAGCATCGACCGCACCAACCCCGTACCAAAACTGAACCCGTCCCCTTACGCCAACGTTTTTCTCGAGACCCTCGCCCTCCCACGCACCCGTCCTCCTACCCTCAGGGGCACCATCCTCGTCCGCAACATGGCCTTCGAGAAGACCGTCGCAGTCCGCTTCACTCTCGATGACTGGCAGACAACCAGCGAGGTCATGTGTAAACACGTAGTCAGCCTCCCCGGTCTTCCGCCCCCCTTCCCCCGCGCCCGTACCATGGGCGACGTCGCAGGGACCATCGCAACCGGTCAGCCGAGCGAAGAAGAGAAAGAGATCGCTGGCCCGAGTTGGGATCGCTTCAGGTACGTACAGATCGTCGCTGACCCCCCTTTGGATATTCGGCTCAGATCCCGCACAGCTTCACGATCCGCTTGGAGGACTATGAGGCGAAACTCGCCGAACGCACCCTTTACATCGTCGTTCGGTATAACCCCGGCTGCGGCGGTGAGTGGTGGGACAACAACGACGGCTCGAACTACCGAGTCGGCTTCCGTCGCGCCGCTGCGTCCCCTCTGCCGTCTCCTGCTATCGGTGTCACTCACTCCCAACAGCGGACATTCAGTGCCCCGAGCACCCTCCGAACGACCCCCGCAACCGGTTCCACCTCTCCCTACTCTCCCCCAACTAGGCAGCTTGCTCCTGCACCGCCTCAACTCACCAGGAGTTACTCTTCGCCCTATCCCCCATCTGTACCGTCTCTTGCCGAGCGTGAACGGCAAGATCGGGAAAGGATGAGTGAGAAGGGACTGGGGACCCCCACTGCGGCGTACCTTGCGAAGAAGCTCAACCTCAGCAACTACGTCGCTCCCTCAGGGTCTTCTTCTATGGTCACCCCGCCGACCACGCCGCCGGGCACCGTGCGGATGCGCAGTGCCAGTCTGCCTACCGACGCCGGTCTTAATGCGGACGAGCCGACGCACGACGACAAGGCTGACGAGAAAAGCGCGACCCACCGTGCGAGTGTTGTTGTCCAGGAGCCCTCTTCTGACCCCTCAGCCTCCACCACCTGGAATCGCCCTCCGTCACCCTCTGCCGCTTCCTCCCCCGCACTGTCTCCCCTTTCGACGATACCTGGGCCGTCGGTGAGCGCGCTCGCCGCCCAGGCAAAGTCTCTCGGTCAGTCGTCGTACGGTTTCGGCTTTGACGGCGGAAGCACGCTGGGCTACCAGCGACCCCAGCTCCTGAGCCCCCCTCGTTCGAAGGAGAGCAGCCCCGCGTCGAGCGGACACACGAGCCCGAGACGTGGGGGCAGTCCCGAGCGGGCGAACAAACCCCCCACACCCACCCTGGGTCTGGAGGTCACCCCCCTTCCGAGCAGCGTGCGCATCGAGAGCAAAGCGGACTCGGACTCTGACGCTGACGAGGATGATAATGACGATGGTGACGACACGGACACGCAGGCCTCGGTCTCGTCGCTCGGCCAGGCTGTGCGCGATCTCGGGCTGAACATCTCCCCCACCGCGGCGCTGAACGCGAACTCGCGCGTCGACACGAGCGACCCCAGCTATGCGGCGCTGCTCAGGCAATGGTGTTTCGCGCAGAGCTCGCCCCCCGCGCTCGCTGCATCGTCTGCGTCTGCGTCTGCGTCCACATCTACGTCCACGTCGTTGTCGTCGGGTTTGTCGGGGTCGTTGTCGTCGTCGTCGACTCCCGGGGCGCGCTCTTCGGGCGCGGCACCGCTGACGATGAGGAGCGGGGAGACGACGCCGAAGGTGGGGTTTGGGGTGAATGCGGGGTATGGCTTCCCGGGCTTTAGTTTTGGGCTGCCGGACGCTGGGATGGTTGGAGGTGAGTGTTTGTCCTTTGGGTGTTATTCGTCGGCGCGAGCATAGGTGAAGAAGTGTATTGACCGAGGGCTGACGTTCCCCTCTTCTTCTTGCAGCGCACATGCGGTAATTCCGGACGCGATGGGCTGATAGACCGACTCGGACCCATCAGCCAGCCTTGTTTTGGGCCCAGTCGACGGCCTGATCCTCACCTGGCAGATGCGGGACGATGTCTACAG
>KN050076.1:1565-12548 GCA_000743315.1 Lignosus rhinocerotis TM02 | reverse complement strand
CACTCCACCCCGCCTCTCACATATCCACCCACACACGTATCCCATCTTCCTTGCATGGCAAGTTCGGAGTGTCTGCAAATGTTTGCTCTTCCCCTTGCCTCCTTTTCTCGCCCTGCGAAATGTACTATATGCATTCGTGTTTTCCCCCTGCAAAGCAGCACTGGCGGCCCGCGCTGCTGCTGCTCCACTCCACTCCTTGGTTCTCCCATGCCCCCGTGCACATCCATATTCTCTTCCTGCTACATGACATGCCTGCCTGCATTCCTCCCCGGTCTCGGTCTCGTTCCTCTCGTGTCGTTTTTTCTCTCATCTCATCTCTCATCTCGTCTCGTCTCTATCCAAAATGTCGGTTTTTTCCTTGTTTGTTTGTTTCTGAATGGTTTGGTCTCTGGTCTCTGTTCCGTCCGTCCGTCCGTATCTCTTTCTTTCTCTCTTAACGCATGAACGCATCCACGCATCCGCCACGATCCCGCACGCTTCTCGTCGCAGCATGTAAAACCATCTCAAAGAGTCAGCGATACACACACACACACACCAGTCACACTCACACACACCTACCTCCCCCCTTCCTACTTCCTCTGCCAGATCCGGATGCACCACTCAGTACTCGATACTCGGTACTCATCTCCCAATTATCACTCCATACACTCACACTCGCCCCGAGCTCCGATTTCCGAGTTCGAACACACGAAAGCCTCAGGCTCATCATCCCCATGTTTTTCGATACCGCCGCAGTCACGCAGTGGGGGTGGTGACTGGGTCGTGCCGAAGTGGTTCGTGCACGTTGCGCGTTGCGCGTGGCGTTGCTAAGCTGACGGCCACTGCTGGTAGCGTGGTACTAGTGCGACTCTGCGATCGTCCAAGCTAATAGCCCCCAAGCTCCACGCATCAATGCCTCGTGGACCCCAAGCTCCACATATCAATGCATCGTGGACCCGTCCTCGCTCTTTGGCAAGACTCGGCCGCGCGATCTTGGGACCTCGATATCCGATATATTCCGATCGCGATCCGCCATCCGCGAGTCGATTCGATCCCCGCCAGCCACAGTGCTCGCTAGTGCACACCACCCCCACACGGGCCACGGCCACATCGACATGGACATGGACATCGAGCACCCCACATCATCCGATCCCTGTTACACAAGCACGAGCTCAGGCTATCACACTCCTACCGTGACACTCCTGCTTGCAGTGACACGGCGCAGCATTTGTCCCATGTCCGACGTCGAGGCCTAGCCTCCCTCAAAGCCCTCCACACTCGTACAATTGGTGCACCCCGTTTCGCGTTCGACGTTAGACGTTCTGCTCGAGTCTAGATCCCCGTCTAGGTCGACGGCAATTGTCTGAGACTCTGAGTCCGACCTCTGGCCCAGATCCTCCATATGCTTCATATACATCCTCACCAATCCTCCATTCTCCGTCCTCCATCCTCCATTAATGTGATCTGTCTCCGCATCTCAACCTATCTTTATTGAGATTCTCACCTCCAAAAAAGCCTGTAACGGTCTCTCTTCAGTGCATGTATCCGCGCGAGTTTTCCTTTTTTTTTTCTTTCCCCTTCTTCTTCCCCGGTGTCCCAGTCTCGACTCGAGATACCGATCTCAATCTCAATCTCAATCTCATCTCGTCTCTCTCCATTCTCGAGTCTCAACGCTCAACGCTCAGCGTTCAGCGCGCAATGCGAGACGTTCAACCCCGTCTCGTGCGATTTCTGAGCACGTTACAAGTACAACATGTACATACATACGTACAAACGGACATCCCTCCATACATACATCATGATACGTAACGCACTGCTAGTTAGATACATGGACATGCATGCGAGTAGATACGTTTTCTTCTGCTCCGGTATATATATCTGGGGCTGTTCCCTGACTATTTGGGATGGGCCGAGCAATATACATACATACATAGATGCACCACCGTACTGAGCTCGAGAGCGTGCCCACTGAGTGCTGAAACGTCGATTTCGTTTGAGATCTATCGGGTTGCCACGACGGACGACGGCTAATTATACATATACATATGTTATGTCCTTAGGCCACAAAATTGCAACGCCAATGTGTACACGTTACCATGCATTGCCAAGTTGGTGGAGACGTCCAGCCTTGGATCTCAACGTGTCACCATGACCTGCAAACAACATCATCAACAACAACCCCCCCCCCCCCCCCCCCCCAACAACAACACAACAACAACAACCTCGTCACCACGCCTCGACGTTCCAATAGGTTCCGACAGAAACAGGCGGCCGGTCACGCGTTCACCTTCGACATCAGCTCTGCAGCGCTATAGCGGGTTCTGGCGCAGTCGCGCCTGACCGGTGACCATGCAGACGACCTCTCGACTCTCGCGATGGACGGGCATGCGCGCATAGACGGGTCATGGATGACGTTGGTAAGGGGAAGTGCCTGGAATGGAACGGAGCGCGCACGCGCAAGACTGCGGGTTCAACGTAAACGTTAAACGTTGTGGTCTCAGCTCGCGTCCTTGGGACCTCTCTTGGGTCGATCGCGGTCGTAGCACTCGTGATCACCTGTGCATGTGATCACGCTTTGGGGGGGGGAGGTCTGGGTGTCTGGCTGGAGGCGTAGCTAGAGGGCTCGAGATTGTGATATCGCGTTTCCGCGCGGTGTCTGTGCTCATAGTGACTTGTGGTGGGATCTTGAGAGGGGCTGACGACGACGGGGTCCGAGGCGAGAAGGGCTAACTTGAGACATTGAGTTCTGGAGCTGGAGGTCTCGAGCTCGACACGTCGGTGCGGCGGCTGTTGTGACTGTGTGCGTTGAGTTACACTTGCTGTAACACCGACTATCAGTGAATGGCGAGTTCCACGGCAAATTTCGTGATCGACGGCCTGGGTGCAGGTGCTAGATCCCAGCTCGGGATCTAGGCGTGCGGCTGCCTAGTATACCCATGACAATGCGAGTGGCGTGGCAGTGAGATTTTCCTCAGAGTACAGTACACTGGTGACCGGTGACCTCCCCGCCGCCACGGGCCTCGTTCTGCAGAGGGCCACTAAGCTGGATCCCGTCAGCGGAGGATCGCGCGCACTCGAAGACCGAGAGAGTCGGAGCCTCGGAGGCCGTGCGTGCGTGCGTGCGGTCGATCGTACCAGCTGGTTAACTCGACTCAAACGAGGGCCTCGAGGCCTCCAGGTCGCGGTGGCGGTTTGGAGAGGGTTTGGACATTGCCAAGTAATCGTTGTGAGCCGGGATGGGGAGGAGGCTGCCGGGGAGAGAGCAGAGGTTCGCGTCAAAATTCACTGCAGAATACGACTGTCAATGCTGGGGACCGGCTAGGCCGTAAGTACGAACATGCACAGTAGAGTGAATGCAGAATACGACTGTCAATGCCGGGGACCGGCTAGGTCGTAAGTACAAACATGCACAGTAGAGTGAGCACAGTAGAGTGAACGTCCACACGTACTGCAGCGTGTATCAATCATCTATGGTTCATCTTTTCTCTCTCTTTGTGCGTGTGTTCTCTGTTCAGGACAAGAAGTTCTGCGGGTGAAGGGATAATCCAATTCCATCTTCGCGCCCTCGACCTGTCAACACCTCAATGGTCTGATTCTCTAGATCCGATCCTGGGAGAGAAGGGATCAGTAGCGTATACGTATGTTCACCATTTCCGGCGTACTACTGCTTGGTACTCGACCCGACCCCCTTCGGGGATTGTCACTAGTGTCAGGCACCGGCTGTGCGCGGGGTGTATGGACCAGTTGCCACAACGGGACAACCCGTCGTGGAACTCGCGCGGCGATCGCGTTTCTGGCAGGCGCAATTGCAAGCTTGAGATCTTGAGTGAGACTAGAGGTCTCAGGATAAGCACCTCGTGCGGTATCACAGGTTCGCAGATTCCGGAGGCTGTAACTGACTGCTTCCCCACATGTAGTGAGTGAGACACATCTTGCTGAGAGTTGTTGTTCGTGTTCAACGACTACTACCCCCCTCCTCCCTGTTGCATATTGTAAAAGTGTGTGTGTGTGAGAGATTCCCGCAGCCAAGACACCGAGTGCGATAGCAGTTTGGCTCTATAGTTGCCGCGGCCGCGGCACATCTGGTGCTGCGCGTGAGAGAGTGAGAGATACACTCAGATACAGACCTAACTGAATGGGATGGGTCTCCAACGGGCTTTTGCGTCGTGCATCGTGCGATGGGGCCAGTGCGGGCGCGCGAGACATCAGGGGGAGAGAGGGCTCTTGGCCGCACTGGGAACGCGCGAAGGCGGGGGGAGGGGGACGGGCACGAGGCTGGACCTTATCTAAATTCGAGAGCTTCGAGAAGCGCAGGGGCGGACGAGCCTGGAAGACGGTTCGTGCTGAGAGGAGGCCCCCACGAAAGCGCCCGGGCCGATGCGACTGTTGAGTGCCGAAGTTGGCCTCACTGGGTCTAGCTTGGAGGGTTTGAAATTTCGAAACAGAGTGCGGGCGCGAGGCGCGATGGATATCGGTGAGCATGTGTCGTACGGCATTCGATAACAAGGGACCTGCGGTGATTGTTCTTACTCTGGTTTGGTGCTGTGACGGCGGTGGTTCGCAGAATGGCCTTGCGGCTGTTGAGAATGGGTGGCGTGGGTGCACGGGCGAGTATTTGCGGACGGGAGGTGCTTCGAAGTTCTAATCGAGGATGTGAAGGTCGTGAAGGTCGTGAAGGTCGCGAAGGTTGAGAGGCTGGAGAGACTCACGTAGCTACGGCGCACCCAGAAAGAGCCCAGGACGTACGCAAAGAACGAGCTCGGTTGGCATTTGCGTGATGCGGATGCAGATTCGGACTGGGTGTCCATTCCAAGGCCAGGGCTTCCTGCTGCGCAAGTGTTACGAAGCAGCTTGAAATTTCCCTAGCTAGGGCTTCCTGCTGCGCAAGTGTCACGAAGCAGCCTGGAATTTACCAGCTGCTAGCTAGTGGAGAAGATCTGAACCTTGCCTTTCTCTCCCTGCGCTTCGGGTTCGCTGCCAGATGAGGTACAAGAGGCCGCTGCGGACCGGACACGATCGTAAGCGCGTGGATGTCTGTTGGGGCGGCTGTACACTTGGAGCAGCAGTTGCAACGCCCGCGTCAGTTGGCCATGTCTTCCCTTTCGTGCGCCTCCGTTCCCCAAAGCCAAAGAGAAGAGAGAAGCCTGTGGCATATCAGTCCAGCGAAACACAGGAGGAACGAAGCGACAAAACGAACCTTTACGTGCTTGAGTCACGACTGTGGTGAAGGTTCCGCGCAGCTCACTCAGGTGACTGAGGTGCGGCGACAAACAAGTTACTTGTAGATCCACCGACGAACTCTGGTTACACGCTAGCAGATTGGACACCGAACGACACAGTTCCGATAGATGGCTGACGGAAGCGATAGCAAGGACGGTGAGTTTGAGGAGTAACCCTTTAGCATTAGCAGGATCACGACCCCGTTGCTTGCAAGTTAGCACTACTTTCACAGTGTGTCATGGGGCACTTTCAGTGATTGTTGGGGTGAACATTTGACAGTGTGTCATGGGGCACTTTGAGTGATTATTGGGGTGAACATTTGGGGGGCATCCTACGATACGTACATAGTTGAATCAGTACTGTTTCTTCCCTCGATATCGCTCACAAGAGCAATCGCGTCTCGGAGCACAAGAACAAGCGCGTTTGTCGTACAAGCTTACATGGTACGTGAGCTGACCGTACGAAGGCGTAGAGTGTACGAAACGAACTCACCCAATCCGAGTCATGCCAAAGCTTGCGAGGGCTCATACATTGCTATACCCCAGCAGAGCCTCTGAAGCCGGCGAGTGCCGCGCCCACCTCTGAAACCACCACTCCATAAGCAGCGCGAATTTCATTCGAATGTCCACAGTCCTCTCCCAATCCGAGGACATGTCCGTACATTGCTCGCTGTCAGCGCCAATCCGAGAGAATTCGCCCATCGCCTACGTCACGCCGAGCCTGCGCAGAGCGGGGACGTGGTCCCGAAGGACTTGCGCCTTCTTCTTGGGTGGACAGCTGCCGTGTACTTTGAAGTGGTACGTCGGGAACAGTATGGACAATGTCGACTGTTTTGTCCATCCGCACCGCCCAGCTCCCACCTCCGCCTGCTGCCGGTTCGAACGGGTCCAGGGAGGACTTGAGGCGCCGCTCTCCGGGTCACTGTGCTTTCGGGATAGGTTGGCGGGGGTCGACGGTCAGTGCACGACGAAGGAAGAACAGGATGATGGAGGGTGAGCTTGATTTTAGTGTCAAGTTGGCTTTGGAGGTATAGGTGATGTAGTCGGACAGTTTTAGGGTGATGTGGGACCGACTGCGCGGATTAGCCTGATATTGGCGGCTTTCTTAAGGCTCCTCTGTTCGCGTACCCGGAAACCTGGTGCTGGACTCCCGATTGGGCCGACCAAGAGTGGACGAAGCAGCCAGTATATTCGTGGTCAATGAAGTAGGTGAGGTGACGATAGGTTGATGACGATGAGTTTGAAGACGGTCCATGGAAGGTTGCCCGGCTCGTACGTTTCTGACCTTGCCTTAGATCGCAAATTGCGGTGTGCCATGTTCTGCCGAATGCAGAGTCGAGATCAAGGTACTCGTGGGCAAGAGAGGAGAGGCATGTCGAACCCTCGATCCATTCCCAGGCGCCCCACGACGCTATCACCCAGTTCATCGTCAATTGTATGACTGACTACAACAGGTGTGCCGAGAGTCGCAGAAGAGAGAAGAGGGTGGTATGAGAACAATGTAGCAGCGTGTGTGCAGAGCTAGCATTGAAGGAGTCGAGCAGAGACCTAGGTGCCGAGTGTGCTTTCGCGTCTGACCCATGAGCTGTTAGCACAGATGGCGTCCATTGTCGTGGATGTTCTACACTGCCAGTAGCGATACGAACCAACTGGTAGTATTCGCGACACTGTTTTCGAAGCTGGGGAAAAGATATTGCCGAGAGCCTACCGTCAAGGTCCTTTGTATGAGAGTAAGGTGCGCGTTGCTCTGTTGGCAAGCTATCAACGATGTTATCATCGCTGGGATATCTCTGGACAAAGGGTGCATGAGATGCAAAGACCGACAACGAGGTGATGATATATTAACTCAATCATCGATGCGCCCTTGCAGGCCCTGGATATGGCAGATCTGACGGGGGAGAATAACTCAGCGAAAATGAACAAGTTGGGTTGTACATGGAGGCAGATTGGACGTTGGGCATCTGAGAAGAAACGACCGGGTGGCAGTATGTAGTATTGCAGTGTGAGAGGTGGGAGAATTCCGCCCAGAGCACCTTCGCATATCAGCATGCTGAACGGTGTTCGCGTTGCTCGATCAAGGAATTGGAGTTCATTCAAGTTCAGTACAAACCTATGTAGGCGCCAGTCGCAAGACAGAGGTCGTGATCGTCAAACCCCGCTTACTCGTAGAGTCGTTACACTTGTACTCTTCTCTCACCGACCATGTGCGACTACGGCAGCTCGCTTTTAGTATCTCTATGCGGTCCCTCTGAGACTAAGCTCATCCGCGCACACCGCCTCTTGAATCGTAGCAAGTCGTCTCAGTCGACAGAATGAGGCGATGTACTCAACATCCCCCTATACATCGTCGTTCAGTCAGTCATACGGAATCGTCGTGGATGACTTACACCATGTCCGATGGTATATGACGCGTCACAATCTAGTACGTCTCCGCGTTCCAATTCTTGCTGTTCTGGCTGTGGAACACGGAACTTGAACAATCCCCCCCCTCTCCCCTATTGTGGACCCATGACCTTGGAGAGTATGAGATTCACTTCTAATCTCCTACGCCGTCAGTCTTATGGTCCTAGCATTATCAGCATCTTTGCTACCATTTATTACATTATTTACTCGTGCATTTAGGGAGACTCATGTAAGCGTTGCAGTAGCTAACATGCCCGCTTTGGCGGCAGAACAGTATCGCAGAATTAGTTTGGGTCCCAAAGCCGCCTGCTGACTTGCGGGGATGCTAACGCCAGCGGGGCCTCTTGTTCGCTCCAGCAATGTTGGTGGGGTACAGTGGTGGAGGGGTTCCTCAGGCGTCGGCCATGAGATGAACTTGCTGAGCTCGATGATGATGTTGACGAGGATGTCAGGGTGTGATGGTTGAGCTCAGTGTGGCTCATGCAGCTATACTGCGCTCGCGCCGTGACGACTGTGCGACTGGCAACGGATTCGGGATAGCGGATGGAAATGACGGCTGATTCGCGACTCTCGACTCCGACACAATCCTTTCTCCCTCCCTCCTGGATACCGTCATCGGCTTGCCTTGCTCGTCTGTGTTACTCGCGAGCGGGGTGGGACTGTCGCGTCTGCGAAGGACGAGCATGACTAGGAGTCCCAGTATGCCCACGCCACAAATGACTGAGCCTGCTAATATGCCATTCTTGGCTTCGGGGTCTTGCTCGAGGTCGTCACGGCCGAAGAGTTCATTATACTGAGGAATGGCCACAATGAGCACGTGGCGTGGAATCGGCTTGACTGGACTCACAGAGGTGTAGTACTTGTGGGTCACCGTGTTCAGAGGGAGCGTGTTGACGCGCGAAACAAACAGAACAAGGAGCGAAAAAAGTTTTTGAAGGTTAAGCGTAGACATTAGGGGAATGATTGGTGTAAGGAGTAAGTGAGGGAGAAAACGTCCGCGAGATGTGCAGGGAAATGAGGTGAACGGCGCCTGGAGAGACGGCGATGACCAAAACAGCTGAGCTAGGATAAAACTGTGATCCTTCATAGGCATCTGTTCCTTTGGTCTGATACGTGCGATGCAGATGGATTCAAGATGGGCGGCGATAGAGCGCTTTGCTCTGGCTTTACTCCAGACTTCAGAGTCGTTTCGTCCGTTTGCGTTGTGAATCTCGTTCTGTGGTGTATCGTGCCACGACTCAAGTGGTGGGTGACATTGTGTACCAGAGGCACTGAAAGGACATACCTTCTCGGATACACCACCCGACATGCAGGACAAATACGTTAACTTCCTTCATGAGGGATGCCGTACACCGGTACACGCTTGTCTGTTGAATTGCCCCGAACAACCTTTCCGCCGCCCACCCATCAACGTTCAACGCTCACACGATGGAGGGCCAATCCTTTGCCACGTCGTTCACTATCAGCAGGGGCGGATTTATAGGAAGTCCGAACCCCAACCCACATAACTTCGAGTGCAAAGGATGTCCTGTCCTATGTTCTCAATAATGCAGATGTGATCGAATTCCCGTCAAAGGAGGCAGGGGTTTTCTGGTCGATTTCAGAATCAGTCAACCGTCGACATGTACTGCATTGCTAGAGGCACAGCTACATCGATGATGGATGATGTGCACATGGTAACGACAAAATAGGTGGTCGAAGAAGAACATCGGTGGAAGCGCCTGCCATGGCACAACAAGGCTCAGGTGGCACTGGTAAGACAGCTCCTTGGTTAGAAGAACCATCCTTTTTACAGACCACAATCGAGATTCACGGCTCCCGTCCAACTACCAATGTTTACGATCAGAGTGGTGTATTGACATACCATACCAGTGTACTTGTATCTCCCGGTGGTTGACTACTTCTCCGCTACATTTCTCTTTCGCTACCAATCGTATTCGAAGCCTTCAATACCGCTCTTGTCAACTTGTCATACAGAAGATCGAGAGTGGCCTCAAAGTCGTCTTAGTCCTACCCAAGCCTTGGTCGCCGCAGCATAGGGTAATGCAGGACATTTCTCATGTTACAACCAGAGTCATGCTAGTACCAACCTTGTGATGCGCACCCGGTACGATTTGTGGACCGCACGCGCGAGCGCATCCTACTCCATTGCGACAAGTACATGAGGAAGTGTAAGCACTCCTCGAGTCCTCCCGGAGTGAAGACCTCCTTCATTACCTAGAACCAATCTGTGACATTCAGCAAGCAAGTCCTTCGGGAGAACCCAAGGGTGCGCATTCGACGACATCCCAGGTTAACCTGCTGGAGGGGTAGAAGCATGACTACCTAACCCTTCTCCGCCCTGCTTCGAACAGGTTGTAAGCGTCAACACGTTTCCTGGAATCAGAATTCAAGGCACTCAACCTGAATCTCGACTTGCGGCTCACCCTATATCACGATACATTCACCTCATGTACAGCACCAGGAAACTTGTTCAGACCTTAGAACAAACAAAACCAAGATCCACCCCAGCCCAAGGTAACGTCCGAGTCCTGGTTGTCTGTCTGACCAGCTAGCTCCCTTCCCCAGGTTCTTCATACCTCGGGGGCCCCGCAGCGGAGTTACCTCCCAATGTGATCAACAATCACCAGCATCGCGCGACCGTAGAAGAGGTCACCGATGAGGACGAGCACGGCCCATGGATCAAGGTCCAGCGCCGACGGCGTGCTCGAAGCGTGGGTTCGCTACCCTCGCGCCGGAAGTCCGTCACTGCGCAGGACGGTCCGGCCTTGACGACCAATCAGCAGAAGGTCGTCGAAACCGCGGAAGCACACCTCGCTCCAGCGGAACGACAGCTCATCGAGCGCAGGATGAAGGTCATCCAGGACGATCCGCGCTCGGACAGTACGAGCTCCCGAGGAGAGGGCCCCTCGGGCTGGGACAAAGGCAAGGCGGTGGATGCTCGCAATTGGGGAGGTTCGGGCATCCCTCACGATGAATTAGACCCCGACGCTCAGCGTCGGGAGCTCGATATGTATGCTAGAGCTAGTAGCATGCATTCGAATATACTAGACGGCTACAACAGTGACGAGCAGCGCGAGATGTTAGCACACTGGCAGAATCACAAAGCACAATCTCAGGTTGCTTCTGGCGAGAACCAGCATGAGCTACGACCATCCCCCACGGCGACCCAGACTAACTCTGTGTCCCCTATCAAGCAGGAGGAGGTTAGCAGGCAGCTGGCTGCTCTACGGCAAGAGGTAGCAGACCTTCGTCGTTCTACCAAGGGGTCCTCCCGATCTACGCGAGACAAGAATAGGCTGCAGTCACCAACAATTCGGAAGTTAGCTCTCTCTCGCGACGAAGCAGAACGAGCGAGAGGGAGTATTGAGGACCTTCACGA
>KN050075.1:28216-86667 GCA_000743315.1 Lignosus rhinocerotis TM02 | reverse complement strand
GTGTTCTCCTTGATGCGGTCGCGAGCTTCTGACGCCTGATTCTGCCGCTTCCATAGATCATCACCCTCACCCTCGATGTACTCGTGGACCATTGTCTCCGCAGCGGTGTTGATGTCACTGTCCAATGGATGTGTGTCTGCCCACTCCTCAAGAGAATTGTAACCCCAGCGTCGATGCACTTCGGCACCCCAGGAGTCCATCAGCAGGAGTGTACCGACATGATTGATGAGCTCGTGCTTCTGCCGGAAATTGGCATTTGAGACCAGTCGGGAGCTCTCGTTTGGGCGAAGCCGTCCAGCAAGCCGCATGAAACTAGTCACGTCTGTTCGCCCACCCTGAGGCTCCACGAGAGCACGCCAGATTGCATCGGCGGCAGCCATTTTGAGATGGAAGAGCCCAGGAGCAAAGACAATGGACTGCAGACGGAGATGGGGAGTTCTCTCTTGCAATCGCCGTCTCATCGCCGAGCGGACATGCTCATAGGTACCAAGGTCACCGTGTACAATGGTCACATACTTGGAGAGATTCCGAACGGAGGGATCTTCAGAAACATCACCGACTCCTGCCTGGGAGAACATCTGATACATGACATCAATGTTACCGGCTATGCTCGAGGGATTGATATCCAACGCCCTCATAGGTAGATAGTCGAGTCTGGTCAGGGGTATGGCATCAACAGCTTCAGGAGTATGCAGCGTGTCCAGGCGGGGGGCAAAGTATTTCGGGCCGTATTTGAACAGAATCTGTTTAAGGTACCAGACCCGGAAGCGACCACGACGGGTCAAACCACCGTTCGGAGCAGGCTCGGGGTGAAGGCTGTAGAGATGTAGCATGGTGGCCTGCGCGTTGAACGGACGGGGATCGGATGCATGTAGATTTAACTCAGACCTGTTCCATAGAAGGTCCGCACAGTGAAGATCCTCAAGCTGCACGCCATGAGCAAGGCGGAGCAGAGCAGATGTCGTTAAGTGAATGAGCCCATCGTTATCCTTATCAACAGTGGGGATGGACGTTCGAAGTCGTGCATCGAGGTTGTCAAAAGCATATGATGTCAATAGGGTCTGGCCGAGAGCCCGTAGGTCGTGTGAGGCAAGAGTAGAGAGCGAGTCCACGGCACGGAAAATAGATGATAAGGAGATTGATAATCCAATTCGCGAAAGAACCTTCACGACCTTCTCGGGTGCATTACAGGAGTGTAGAAAGATTCCAATAACGCTCTGCAGCGCATTGCATTGTCGATTCTGGCTATGCATCAAGATACTGATCACAATGACAACCTTCTGAACAAACAGTGAGTTCCCAGCTTCGAAAAGACAATATGAACAACTTACCACGACCATCAGTGCATCTTGTCTGTGCTGAGGAGCTGGAATCTGAGCGTCATCATCGTCCCAGTAAATCGCCTCGTCAGGATCTTCTCTATCCGCTGCCCTTGCAGTCCGACTACCCGGCTTGACCCCACCTTTACCCAGCAGCTCTGCAACAAGACTCCACAGTTCTGGTGCAACCTCGCAGATTCGCACCGCCATATCCTCAATCTGAAATTCCCGGACCTGCTGCGGGTTGGTGTCCATCGCCCCAAAGTGCCATCCGTGGGAGACATCAGTGAGCTCCTGCACAGCCGCGCTATAGCGTGAGCACATGAGATCATGGGCCCACGCGGAGGTGGAAGCAGAGGTACTAGGATGACCGTACAGAGCGGATAGGATGGACCTTGTGTTATTCTGGAGATCATGAAGAACTGCGCTCTCCGGCTCGTTGAATTGCTTGTGGACAAGGACCTCCAGGATGAGATCGGACAAAGCTATGTTATTGTTCTGCAGGAATCTCAGCGTCTCAAAGGGGACGCGACTGTGTGAGTGCTGCATGGTAACAAGATAGCGAGTATCAACAATGAACCGAGCAAGCGAAAATCAAGACGCTGAACGCGTTCAGAAACCTGGATCGGGTCGACTTCGCGCGTCTGATCTCCGGGCTCCGTAGCTTTGTATATGTTTGGTGCCAGCCGCCCTATCGAGTTGGAGGGCGGTGAGAGGTAGGGGAGAAGCACGTGATGGGAGTACATTAGACGCGCGCTTATACATATTCTGTGTAAACATTCGCTTTGTGATTAACCCTCCAACTCGATAGGTGCGCTGGGGAGGAGCCTGGCATGTGGAGACTATCCGAGTTAACTGCCATCTCTAGCAGACAGAGCAACAACATCGCCGTACGCCTATGCCCAGCACAAGCCACGCACGACACAGAAGCCATCCAAGAACTCACAATTGAACGCTGAACGCTGATCCCGCAGCTGCGACATCCACCGGGCAGATCGCGTCTCCCAACCCTCAATCGTCGTTGATCCTCATCTCAAAATCCTTGAACCAAGTGAACTGGTCCTTCGGCGTCGCGAACCTCGACTCGTGGCCGCCAAAGAACGTGCTGCCCCGCGGCGACAGCGGGAAGGATGTCGGAGTAAGATGTCAGCATGCCAGCCCCAGCCCAAGCATATGTACAGCGATCCGCACCTGAAGAAAAGCCCCGTGAACCCGACCGGTTCGGACGCCGCGTCCTCGTCCTCGTCCGTGTCCGTGTGAGCGATCGCGGACAGAGACAGAGGCGCCCCACTCGCCATCGCCATCACATACACCGTCTCCGTGCTCGTCGGGAACACAGTCGTCGTCTGCACAGGGAGCGCCGCCGTCGTCGTGCTCGTCACCGTCGTCGTCCCCGTCGCGTTCCACGCCGGAGCTGCAGGCACGAGGTGCTCCACCGGGTCCGGGAAGAGCCCCCAGGGCGGCACAAACGCGGGGGTAAAGTCCGCAGTCGCGTCCTCCTCCTCCAGCGACGACGACGACGACAACGATGGGGGGGAGAACAAAGGCGTGAACTCCTCGAGGTCCTGCCGGGCGACGACGTTCGCGCCGTCCACGATGCTCTCGATCCGCACTTGCTGCGCGGCCCCAGAGCCCATGTCCTCCTCAGCCTCAGCGGCTTCGACGAGGGCGTCCGCGAGGGTAATGGCGGGCGCGGTGACGGGGACGGGGACGGGGACAACAGGCGGGGGCGAGAGCGAGGGCGGGGCGTCGCGGAAGAAGACGTCGCGGAGCTCGATGACGCGCTCCCCGTCCACGTCGAGCGTGAACGTGCCATCCTGCACCCCAGGGGTGTTGAGCGCGACGGTCTGGCGGACGTGTGTCCAGTTCCCCGCGGCGAACCGGAAGGCGCCGCGCGCGACGGAGAGGCCGTAGCCCGAGCCGCACACCGTCTCCGGCGGCGTCTGGCACAGCGCGGGGGTCTGCTTGTCTTTTGGCGCGTACTGCGGTATGCGTCCGTCAATAAGCGCCGACGCACGACACACGACAGCAAAGCAAAAGTGCACTCACCAGGTACAGCTCGCCGCGGCCCCCACTCCTCCACATCAGCCGCGTGCTGAAGCAGCCGCGCGCGTCGTCGCCGCCCGAGCAGCCGTCGTGCCCGCCGTATATGCCGGGCATCTTCCCGCCCTGGACCCAGTCAAAGTCGGACGGGAAGAAGACGCTGTACGCGAGCGAGACGTTCCGCGCGCGCCGCACATCCAGCGGCGCCGCGTAGAAGTCCGCCCCGCCCTGCGGAGACGGCGGAGAGGACGGCGAGGGCGGCCTCTGTGAGCGTGTCCGGGGCGTCGGCATCGGCGTCGTCGGACGTTAAGCCGGTGAGCGTGTCGGGGGGCGGGTCGCTGACGATGATGCGCATGTTATTTTGCCCGTATGCGAAGTTCTGGATGTTGAACGCGGAGAGGTCCGTCATCTGCGGCGGGGCTGACCACGCCGTCTCCCGCACGGTGGAGGACGGCGTCGGGGGCGGGACGATGGTGATCGTGTCCGTCACTGTTTGCGGAGGCGCAGTGACCGTGACCGTCGACGCTGGTGGCTGGTAGACGGTGGAAACGACTGTGGTAGTGGACTCCACTGTCGAGATGTCGGATGACCCTGAAGTTGTGGTAGTCGCGGCAGACTGTGAGCTGAGATCGCTTGCGCTTGTTGTCAGGTCCGACACGGCAGAAGATGATAATGACACAGAGAAGGAAGAGGTCTCGACGGGTGTTGTAAAAGACACAGAGGAGAGCGCACTCGTCGTCCCTGAACTCGAAAGCATAGCAGAATCCAGCTCCGCGGAAGGAGAAGCGGTGTCCATAGTGGCCATAGTAGATGCCGAGTTCGTGTCAGCCGAGGGCACCAGTGTCGCCGGCGTCGATGATGCAGCCGAGGATACAGGCAGAGACGTTGGGGCCGTTGTCATCGGCCCGAGCGGGCTGGTACCTGAGGGATTCGTTGACTGCACAGAGGAAGCGACCATCAGGGTAGTCGGGTTATCCGTCGCGATGTCCGCCGCAAGGGGGACAGCGACGGCATTCCGGAAGGTGACAAGGGCGACCAAGAGCACCGTAGCCGTCAAGGCCATCTCAAGAGCAAGCAGCAAATAACGAGAAAGCAGTAGGAAGCGACAAGGTCTGAGAGCGGACGCACAGCGACTGGGGCAAGAGGAGAGAAGAGGATAGGCATCGCGGGGGTTTTGTATCTTCGAGAGGAGGCGGACAATGTCGATCGGGTCCAACTTGATGCATTGAGTGTTACACATACAGGCATGTTTACGCCTGCTCTGCGAGGTTTTGGGGGCACGTACGGGAGATAGAAGCAGATGCTATGTGCATATATATCCAGCGCATACGTGCAACAGTCACTGGCCTGACCCCCTAGGAGCACTTTTCCAAGCGGTGATGGTGCTGGGTTTCAGATGTCCTTACCCTTCTCCGATTTGAAGACTGTATTGAGTGCTGTTCTTATGAAGCGAGCGCGATAACTAGCGAAGAGAATGAGCAGTGGGGAGACATGATAGTATTGGAGTGAGGGAAGAACGTCGTTACGACGTTCAAAGCTATAATCGTGCTGCGCGGCAAAGGTATACCGCAGCGGCTGTCCGACATCCCGTTATTCCTCCCGATATTGTCTCTCCGGACGACAAGGAGCATCGTGACCCTGATTGCTTCAGTTGCGCGCACAAGTTCCTGCGTATGAGCCCGCCTACAGATGTGAAGGAGGTGGTGGAATCGGAGATCAAGTACGTCCACAAGCGATCTCAGACTCACTTGACATCTTCAGCACTGAACTCGTTCACCACCTGCTGCGCACTTCATGCAGAGAATGGCACTTCCGTACGTATTCTTTCTTTCCAACTTGATTTGATCAAGCAAGAAATGCATGGCATGCCCGTGTAGACATCTACTTCCACCAACGGAACGCGGACGAGCACCATGCTGCTCTCGAGCTCCGTGACGCCGTTCTGCGTCTCAGGCGGGATGGTGCATTCGTCGCCGTACCTCTCTTTCGAGTCAATACCGATCCCATCGGTCCGCACCCTGTTGGTGAGTATCTAGGCATGCACTGCCAGCCGAGCATACACCAACCTTCAAGTTCTTCCTAGGCTCATACGAAATCTGGTGCCCTTCTGAGTCCTTCGTGTCTGTGTACTCGTACCTATGCCTCAACAGAGGGAATCTCAGGTCGGTTTGTGGCCATCTCATGCGTTCACTTATGCTTCATGATTCTCCTCCCAGTATTCTGATTCACCCGCTTACCCGCGAAGAGGTACGTGTTGATGCATTTGATGCTTCATCCAGATCATGCATGTAGCATGCTCAACCTTTCATTTTCGCCACAGCGCAAGTGAGTGCACTCACATTGTCCCGATGATGAATTGATTCTGATCATCACATTCAGAGACCACGAGATCCGTCAAGCCTGGCTTGGGCCCTCTTTCCCGCTAGACTTGTCTACCCTCCCGATCAAGACCGACGAGCTTCCGCTCCAGTACGCCAGCTTGAGTCCGTACAGTACTTGCATGCCTATCTTCACATGTCTGACTCATCTCTCAGAGCTTGGCTACTCTTCCACTGCCCCTCAGCTCACTTTGGAAGAGCGGAAGAAGATTGGTGGCAACGTCGAGCAGATCCTTAGAGGAGAGAAAGAGGCGGCCAAAGCTCCGAGCGACTGATTATTCTGGCCCAGATACAATATCAGTCCCACCTGATATGCGTTATATGTGTCATATATTTTTATACTTGTGTACAACGTTATCGAACTCACTCTCGATGTTAGCCTCAGTCCTGCATGCAACGACTCAGAAGAGTACTTATCTCCGATGTTTTCGGACATGATAGTGACGGGCGCCTGGTGTCAAATTCGCTGCCGCGCCGTTGTCGGTCTGGTTGCACTTTCGCCATGAGTCAGTCCAGCCGTCCTCGCCTTTTCCACAGGGCGCACAAAGTCGTATATCAACTGTTCGTGAGAGACACATAGCGGTCTCTGCTTCCAATCCCACCATGGCGCGTCCTCGGCATCCACCATCCCAGACGATCGTGATCAAGCTCGGTAAGTGCACGACTCGGATTGCAGAGTCGAGCAGCTCTGACCGACAGGATATCATACAGGCTCTTCGTCCATCGTGCATGAGAAAACGCACCAGCCGCTTCTTTCGACGCTATCGGCGGTCGTGGAGACTGTCGTGCATCTGCGCCAGCAGGGGCACAAGGTCGTCCTAGTGAGCTCGGGCGCGATTGCGGTGGGATTGAAGCGGATGGAGGTCCCGACCAAGCCCAAGGGCTTGTCTAAGAAGCAGGTGCGTCCCTTGTTCAGAGTGCTTGTGCATCGTCTCACGCACGATGTCAAGGCTTTGGCTGCGATAGGGCAAGGGCGTCTCATCGCGCTTTGGGATAACCTGTTTGGCCAACTGGGGCAACCCATCGCGCAGATATTGCTTACACGTGGGGACATCTCGGACGTATGTCTCTCGTTCTCCTCGCGTGTGTCTGTATTGAGTCTGACGTCTCGTAGCGGACAAGGTACTTGAATGCGGTCAATACGTTCAAAGAGCTGCTGTCTATGGGTGTGGTGCCTATCGTGAATGAAAACGATACAGTGTCCGTCAGTGTAAGTCAACCTGCCATCTGTTCCCTTTCCCCCCTCTTTACATAGAGTTGTAGGAAATCAAATTTGGTGACAACGACACACTCTCTGCAATCACCTCGTCTATGATTCACGCGGACTACCTCTTCTTGCTTACTGACGTCGATGGGCTATATACATCCAATCCTCGAAAGGACCCTAATGCCGCCAGGTTAGATGTAGTGTCTTCAATCGCTTCCATACGATCTCAAGGTGCGCATTGCTCTTCATGGAGCTAGTGACGTGCCCAACCCTTCTCTCTAGTGAGCACTACGACGCTTGGTTCCAATCTTGGCACAGGCGGGATGGAGACGAAGCTCATCGCAGCTGAGATCGCCACCGCCGCTGGGGTGACTGCAATTATTACCTCAAGTAAAGACCCTCAAAACATCTTCAAGATCATCGAGTACAACAGCCAGTTCAAGTCTGGCGCCAACACCCCCTTGAGTGGCCTACAGTCCGGAAGATCAAGTCCCGACCCTGTTCTCATGCAGGCGCAGGTCACGTTGAGCATCGAATCGACGCCGTCGGACGACTCACCCATCACACCCACTACTTCGACGACTCACGTTCCCACAACGTCGTCACCATTGGTCAGGCCGCCGCATACGGTGTTCGTACCGTCGGCGATGCCTCTCCGCGACCTCAAGTCATGGACGACTCATACCCTGTATCCTTCAGGAAGTGTCATCATCGATGCAGGGGCGCATCGCGTGCTTTCGAAGCGCGAGTCTGGTGGTCGACTACTTGCCGCTGGGGTCATCGGCGTCCGAGGTGCCTTCGCGTCTGGCCAGGCCGTTCGCATCGTCATCCGCAAGTCTTGCCCAGGGGATGCGGCTGAGGCTGATACCCGCTCTGGTAAATCGGATGGCGCCACGGACGCTGACAGTGCAATCCCGGGCGGGGCGCGCACTACCTATCCTGACGGAAGCTTTACTACGGAACCTAATACGCCGGAGATCAACCCGACAACGTCGCTCAGTTCATCGATCTCGTCGATTGCGACGATGGAGCCGCTTGACGAGGAGATGACACCGTCAACGACCTTGAGAGCGCTTCCGGATGAGGACATGGTTCTCATAGAGCGGGAACCTGGGAGCGATGTGGCGGAATGGGAAGTGGAGGAGGTTGGACGGGGTCTCGCTAACTACAACTCGGCGCAAATCGAGCGGGTGAAGGGACTGAGAAGGTAATGTATCTCCATTTTACGGGGCCCTCCACAGGTGCTAACACTGCCCTGGCGTGTCCACAGTTCGTACATTCCGCAGTTGCTGGGCTATGCAGACTCCGAATACGTCGTAGAAAATATCACGATCCGTGTGCCTCCGTCGTAGTGGATATAGACTTACCAACCCATTATCCATGTTCGTTCCTGCCTTCTTCACTCTTCTATCCTTTTGCCGCACCTCTTTACTCATTTGCGTTACTATGAGTTGGTTCGCGATTCTGTCCACCCTACTAGCTACCAGCATGTAGACTAGCTGGCAGGCCGCCCAGGTACGTCTACTAACCCATCCCAGATCACACGTGGGTGATCGTTGTTTGGTCCGACCAAACACGGATTTTGCGAGAATTGCGGAGCGCCGATAGAATATGATTTCTCCACTCCTTCATCTCCTCCCTTCTCTTTCAACCCCTCACACTCCCTCTCTCACCTTCACAAGCACATCTACTCTAGCTCTCGTATGTTCTAATTTTTGAAAAGTTATGTTGCGCGGGAACTCTGTCAGGATCCTCACCGGTGCGTTTCCTTGCTGTGCATCCGTTATTAGGCTCATGCAGAAGAGTGCAGGGAACAGTCACCCCGGGCTCGCCCAAGCTGTGGTCGAGCGGTGAGCTTCTGCTTTCCATAGGACTGCGCCGCCGTCTCTGGGACAGCCATTCATCCAGTGACACCTCTCCAGGCTGAACGTCCCACTCACCCCATGCACGGTGAAGAAGTTCTCCAACGGCGAGATCAACGTCAAAATTGCCGAGTCCGTGCGCGACGAGGACGTGTACATCATCCAGACCGGCTGCAGCGACGTGAACGACAACCTCATGGAACTCCTCATCCTCATCTCGGCGTGCAAGGGTGCGTCCGCTCGGAGGATCACGGCTGTCATCCCCTGCTTTCCGTACGCGCGCATGGACAAAAAGGATAAGTCCCGCGCGCCCATCACCGCCAAGCTCGTCGCCAACATGCTCGCAGTGGCGGGATGCGACCATGTCATCACCATGGATTTGCACGCGAGCCAGATCCAGGGCTTTTTCGACTTTCCAGTCGACAACCTCTACTCGGAGCCCCTCATGATTTCTTACATCAAGAGGAACATCGAGGATTGGAAGAACAGCATCATAGTCAGCCCTGACGCTGGAGGGGCGAAGCGGTGAGTCAATCGTCTTGGTCGACGGACACAATCGCAATCCATTCCACTATTGTATCACGTGCGAGCATATGAGGTCGAACACCTCCAGTGTCCCTTAGCTGCAGATCGTCCACCTCGTGCCGTCATGCTGACGTACCTGACAGGGTGACTGCCATTGCGGACAAGCTCGGCGTAGAGTTCGCATTGATCCACAGAGAACGCACGCGGAACCCTGGCGGACCGGAGAAGATGGAAGTGTTGGTCGGAGATGTAAACGGGAAGGCACGTATCATCTGGGACCCAGAAATGAACAGATATACGGTGCTTACACAGTGCTGTGTGCCTGTTTAGGTCGCGATACTGGTAGATGATATGATAGACACCGGCTCCACCCTTGCGCTGGCCGCTCGTTCGCTCGCCGATAACGGTGCGAGAAAGGTGTACGCTATTGTGTCTCACGGTGGGTGATTATGCAGCATCCTGAGTGCGACGATCCTTACAAGTCCCTGCTTAGGGCTACTATCGGAGACGAACATGAAAATGATCGAAGAGCTCCCAATTGAGCAGCTTGTGGTATGTCCTTTTCTTAGCCCTTCTCCCAGGGACGGCCGCCGAGCCTATTCGGGTACTATGGCTGAGTTTGACTGCAGGTGACGAATAGTGTTCCTCAAAAGTTGCACGAGGCGGCGTGCTCGAAGCTCGTCACGATGGATGTAAGTCACACCATCGCTGAGAGCATCCGCCGTACGCACAACGGCGAAAGTATATCTCTGCTGTTTGGTGACTGGGCAGAGGGGGCAGGGGTGAATGGGCACGGTATGTATTGATTTCTAGATTGTTTCGCATCACTACACTTGCATGGGACGAGGACGCATTAACCAAAATGTATAAGTACATTATCCACCACAATGGACTAGAGCATACATTTATCCTTGACAGACGGACATCGCTGGCGTGTGCAGGTTTCCATGGCAAGAAGTGGGAGGGGCAAAGTGCTTCCCATAGACGTGTACGGTTCGCTGGCTGTTCCGGTAAGTGGGTGGTCTGTGCAAATTTGGGTGGTGCTCAACTTTCTCACATAACGCAATGTAGGTTAGTGGTCTTATGGTGCGGGTGCGGAACATGCGGTAGTAGAAGTCCGTAGAACATACTGCGCACACGCCAAAGATGTGGTTCAAATATGATAAAGTCCGACTCCACTAGCAAGTATCCCGCAGTCTGCACAGCGACTTCGGCTACGCTCCTTCTCGATTTCCACTCATGTTTTCGAATTCGGTGTATCACATCAAGTCGAGCGGCTCTTCCAAGACGCACAAGCTCGTGCTGACGACAACGTCGCTGCGGAACGTCGTCCTCGCGAATGCCTCTGACGTGCTGTACTACGAGGTCGTGACCCCTGTCTGGGAGCGACACCGGACGCGCGTCATCCGGATGGACGTCAAGACTCGCGGATTTGATGTGATCGCGGAGATGCTCAATGGGCACACTCCGGGCGACGTGAAGGGACGGGAGGAGGACGCGAAGAGAGTGATGGCGCTCCGGATGTACGGGGGTGGGGAGTTCCATGCGGCGGACGAGTTCCTGCATGTGGAGACACGGCTGCAGGAGGAGGCAGCAGGCTCGAGGCGAGATCCGAGTGGGAAGGGGAAGGGGAAGGGGAAGGATGAAGGCTTGGAAGAGATGTCAGGCGAATGACTCCCTGATCTCCCTGTTGGACCTCCTGACTGACGTTTGGTGTGCAGACAGGGTTGGTTCCGCACGAAAGACGGGCGGAAGTACACCTGGTACGCGGACGAGAATCGGCTGGAGGTGGGTCTGGTTGTACGGAATGCTCGTCCACCGTCGAGGTCGCTGATTGACACAGCTCCTGCGGGAAGATTGTCCTGACAAACCGGTGGCGGCGTACCACAAGGAGAAGCGGTATCTCAACGTCCTTCGAATGTCACAGCACCCATATCTTGAGATCGACCCGTCGACAATCGAGAGCCTGGACTATCTCATCAGTGAGTCCAGCCGAGTCGTCCAGTCGGGCTGGCCTAACAATATCGCTCTTCTTCAGTTTCCTTTCTCTTGATGGAGCGACGGAGGCGAGAACGCTGGTGGGCTTGACCATGCATGTAACCCGTTGCATCGAGATCAACTCTACAATGGCCTGCCGTCGCACACGTTCCCAACCCATAGTAGTACAACTTGTACATGTATCCGTTATACCCAAACGCTCATTGGCTTGCAGGACATATCTACAATTTGGCCACCTTCTCCTCTTACACGCTCTCCTCATGCACCTTCGCAAGCACCTTGGTCGGTTCTTCATGGGCCGTCCATTGGGAAACAATCTTCTCGTGCACCTTCGATAGCACATCGGGCGGTTCTTCAACGCGCGGCCATGTGCCCTCAATGAAGACGAGGCCTTTCTACTCGGACGGCTTCGGAATGACGTGGAAGTGCACGTGGAAAACGTGCTGAAAAGCGAGCTTGCCGTTGTTCTGCGTCCTGTCTCAGCCAGGTCTGCGGCCGGAGAGGGGAGAGGAAGAAGGCACAACCTGGAGGATGTTATAATTGTCGAGACCCATCACCTTGGCGAGCTTCTTCGCGAGAGGTAGGATCTCGGCGAGGTACTGGTCGGGCACCTCATCCATCCGGTTTGAGTGGACTGCAAGAACATATGCGTCAGCCACATTCTGTGACACTGACGACCTGGCGCGAGAAGCTAGTAACTCAGCGAATATGACTCACACTTCGGAATGATCAACGTATGGCCCTCCGATACGGGCCCGATGTCGATGAACATGAGGCTGAGTGTCTCATGAGTTCTTGCAGAACATAGATTTACAGAGGTTATTAGAAGACAACTTAAGATCGGTCTCGAAAATCTTGAAGCATGGGATTTCGCCTTGCAATGGGTATTGATCCTATCCTGTCTGATCTGTACGATGGCAGAAGCAGTCCCGACTCACCCTTGATGATCTTGCAGAAGAGGCAACTGATGTCGCAGAGCATTTACATGAGTTATCCAATGTATCAAGTAACTCGATGTGACCCTGAAGACGGCCAGATGCGTACCTATCGTCAAAATGATTTGACATGCTGGAGTTAGCTCAATTCCGAGTTGTTCCAAACCTTGGAGGGCAAGAGGATGTCAGAACAGTGAGTGTTTCGACACACAGCTCTGGCTTAGTATATCGAAAACCTACGAGCGCATGATCGACGGGCGCTGTGTAATGACGGTCTAGTAACGACTACTACAGTAAGTACTACATAAGTACATATAATGCGTGATATTGCCGATGGTGACAAGGACCCCTAACATATTTATATGTACCCATATTCACTTACCCCGGTTTGAGCGGAATGTTGTGCAATTTTCTGCCAGAGATCAGCTGTTCTGAGGGGTATTAATATTGTCCCGTTCGTCTCAACTCTTAAGTGTCCGGCCTACGGCCGGGACCAGGCTTTCAACGGTCCTGCGTATGTTCGGATGGGCTGGACCAGGCCTTCAAAACGCAATAATCTGACCGAGACTTCTTGAGAACATACGCTTCTCATGCGTCCATACAGGACAACCTTAACAGCTACACGTGGTATATATTGGCACAAATTGCCTAAAAGACAACAACGCGCACACTTTGGCCAACAGTACTCATGGGGATCTCGCGTGAGGTGCGCGGCACAGAACCTTGATCCTCGTGCCATCCGACCGACCATGTGTACCGTTTCAGCGAGAATGGCTGAGACATCATAAGCACTCCCTGGTGCGGTATTTCCCTTCGAGCTTCTGAGCGAAGCGACTCAACTTGTTCAGATCTCTCTACTCTGGGAGACCGATTGTCCCGAGCATGGACCCATCCATGCAGCAGAATCGTCCCTCTTTTGTCCGAATCATATCAGGCATGAGGAGGTCTGAAGGGGGGGGCATTGTTGTTCGGATCAGGCCCCAGGAATTTTGGGGATATGTCGCAGGTTCTCGGGGAGATTGGACGATGCATATGGTCACCGATGATTACACCGATTTCGCATAAAGGCGTATATCGCACCACATAAGGCTAACATATGCTAGAGAAAGTTGAAGGCGGGAGGCGTCCCACACGTTGTTATGTGTCCAAAACATTGTCTGTGATGTGTATTAGTATTAACACAGTCCAACGATATTCTTCTTTAAGGTCCATAAGACTGAAACGTGAATTGCTCACCATGCATGACGGTAATCAGCGTATGAGACAGATAATATGCCTGAAAGATGCGTCAAAAACTGCACTTGGCAACGTACGACCGTTCTCACTATTGGGCCTCTTCATGGACTAGAGCTTGGCCCCTCTCCACCCGTCGTCACACGCATCCTCGATAAGGAAGTCGTACCAGAACATAGCGATCGGAGTTGTCGCGAGGTGCCACAGGGAATGTGCATCGATGATCCTGCCCCAAGGGGGGAAATCAAAGAGCTCAAACCCTGTCGCGGCGGTCGTCAGCAGCACGAAGATGGCAGCACGGATGGCGTGTGGTGGGCGGTAGTTCTTCGGCCTTCCAGGGAAGCGACGAATAAAGGACAGCGAGGATGGCAGAGAGTATGACAGCCAGAGGAGGTTATGCGACATGCCCACAGTGAGGTTGAAGACGATGTTGTAGGAGTAGTCGAATCGAGGCAAGAGGGTGAGGTACGAGATGTGGGCAAGGAAAGCAATGGTGCACAGCAGTGTCCATATAGCACGCATGCCTGACTTATAGAAAGAGGGGGAGGTAGATGTGATGCGGTAGCGTTCGGCGGGATACAGATGAAACAACCGTATCACGGTATAATAGAGAGCGTAGACAATGGCAAGGGCAGCAGAGAAGTAATCCATTCTCTCAGTGATTGGGAGATCTACGTACCAAGCTTCCTTCAGTCCCAGTTCACCACAGCCGATAGAAGGAGCCGACCTCGAGTATGAAAGACCGAAGACCAGACCCATGCGTTCATGCTGATGAACGCGAACATGAGATAATACTTCCTCATGGGGTGCTCTCTAGACACTCTTGCTACTATCTTGCGTGCTCCAAGAGCATGTGCTGCGAAGTTGAAGATGGAGAAGAGGACGGACGCAGGCTCTTGCATGCCCGCATACCGCCTGAACGGCCATTTGCCGTAATATTGCTCGACTGGCAATCCATGCTGGATGTCGCGGTCAGTAATGTGGTGCATGCATTGGTATCTGCAGTCATCGCCGCATGTCCAACGCGTGAGTTGGAGGACGAAGGGAAGAGGTTCTATGGCGGAGGATTCGCAGACTCGGGACTCGCATAGCGAGACGCAACTTCTGAATGTTTCCGCGCGGTCTCCGGAAGACGAGAGAGTCAGCGTTGCAAAAACTAGGCAAGCAGACAGACATAGAAGTATATGTTGCAGTACCATGGCTGCCCGAGGAGTAGACATAGTCGTGGACGATGTGAACGACGAGCAAGACAATGAGGTTTTCTGAGTCGTCGTCTGGGACACATAAGCGCCTATCAGCCGATTTCATTATCTTATGTAAGCAATGTGGCAGATCCCATTGTCGCCTAACTTGAAACTTACCTCACTGGCACTAGCTTGTTCACATCCTCGATAAGAACAGTCCATGCAAAGGTCGATTCTCAACGTATAACCCAAAAACAGACAAAGTATGTGTTCTATAAAGCCTCAAATATTTGTTATTTTTAGACACGAACATCACCTTACCAACTCAAGCTCAATTGCAGGAGAGTTTCGTTAGCTCTACACTCCTTCAAACATTGGGTTGCACCATTCTGCAACTCTTATTCTGGTTATCGAATTACTCACGATCTTGGTAGCTACCTGAGATCATCAGGTCTTAGTGTGCTCATAAAAGATCCAGTATAATTGTGTAGCTTGTTAACGGTGCTGCATCAACATGGTCCGGTCGTCACAAGCAACCTCTCTCACCTTCTCTGCTTCGCCTTATTTCGACGATAGAGGTCCTCATGGTTACGCAGAACCTATCACTGAACGAGTTAACGTGGGTCGATAGGTTGAGGATTGTTTTGTTTGTAGCTGACGCATCGTGATGAAAGCCTCATTCACGGCCAATAGTGTCATATTACTTCCCCAAAGGCGTCGGCGCACAACATTATGGGGTAAGTGGAATACTACGAAAGGTGTCTTTATGCACGAGACTAACCATCCCTCTAGGAACATCATCCTATGAAGCCACACCGATTGACACTCACAAACGCGCTTGTGTTGGGGTATGGTTTGGACAAACAGATACATAACATCTACAATCCACGGCCTGCTACCCAAGCCGAGCTTGAAGCCTACCATGAACATGACTACATCGAGTTTTTGTCACGGTATGGCAGCAATATCTCTCGTTCTTCCATAGACCATACTCATTTTCACATACAGCGTCACGCCACATAACCAAACCGAGATAAAGCAAATGATCGATAGCTTCAACTGTGTCGAGGACTGTCCCATATTTGCGGATATGTTCGACTTTTGCAAGATGTATTGCGGTGCGTCTTTAGCTGCCGCGCGGAAATTATGCGCTGGGACTACGGATATCGCCATCAACTGGAGTGGTGGACTTCATCACGCAAAGAAGTCAGAGGCGAGCGGCTTCTGCTACGTCAATGACATTGTGTTAGCCATCCTCGAGCTGCTTAGGTACGCGAACATTTCCTACGAGGCAAGTGACTCTACTCATGGGTCACAAAGATACCACCCGCGCGTTCTGTATATCGACATTGATATTCACCACGGCGACGGCGTCGAGTTTGCATTCTATCACACTAACCGTGTCATGACGGTCTCCTTCCACAAATACACTGGCGACTTCTTTCCTGGCACAGGCAAACTCGATGACAACGGCACTGGTCCTGGGAAGCACTTCTGCCTCAACGTCCCGCTCAAGGACGGCATTGACGACGACATGTACCTCACCATTTTCAAGACCGTTGTCGACGACACCGTCACCGCATTCCGCCCTACGGCCATAGTCCTCCAGTGTGGCGCAGACTCTCTTGGTTGCGACCGACTCGGCGCGTTCAACCTCTCGATAGCCGCGCACGGTGAATGCGTCAACTTCGTGCGCAAATTCAATGTACCCCTGCTTGTCCTAGGGGGTGGTGGGTACACAATAAAGAACGTCTCCCGGTGCTGGACGTACGAGACTTCCGTCCTCGTCGGGGCTGCGATCCCTGACGAGCTCCCCGTGACGATATATGACTCTTTCTTCCGTGAGTCAAAGTGGAAGCTCCACCCGCCCCTCACCGGGCGCGTCGAGAACCAGAACACGGCTGCGTCCCTCCAGCGCATCACCGTTGCGATTAGGAACAAGCTCCGATATCTACAGGGTGCACCGAGCGTCCAGATGCAGGAGATCCCGCCCGACCTCGGCGGGTGGCTCGCGGACGAGGAGCGTTCAAGAGAGGAGAAGGAGGAAGAGCGTGGCACGTCGATCGTGGCGGAGACCAGGGAAGATGGCTCGATCGTGCGGAATGAGTTCTTCGATGGGGACAAGGACCAGGACGCGACAGAGGTGGACGAGCCGACGCCCTCAGCTTCGCAGTCCAGCTCGACGCGTGGCAAGGGTACGGCTGGCAGGAGGGCGCGCGGAGGTAGGCGGGGTCGTGGACGCGGGCGAGGAAGGGGAGGAACTACTGCTGTGGGAGCGGCCCCAGACTCGGCTGCTGGAGACGACTCGTCCTCAGAGGAGGAGACAAGCCCCGTCCGAAGTGCGCGCGGGAGAGGGCGAGGGCGCGGAAGGGGTCGTGGGCGTGGTACGAAGGCACAGGGGAAGGAGCGTGATACCGACACTCCTCCTCTGGAAGATAGCGCGAGTATGGATGTAGATCCTGAGTCCCTCGAGGTGTGAGACGTGGAAGTGGTAGTGGGGATGAGGTGCTGAGGATCGAATTTGTTATATTACTTGTCTTCGGTATGTGCACCTCTTCTCGAGAGAAATTCTACTTAAACCACCATGCTTAATGCAGGGGTTCATAGTATAGAGTTGCATTCGTATCTTAATTTGCATGGGGTATAACATCGCCGTGAGGGCGAACTCACACATGTTCACCCTTCTCCATCTCCCGAATGCGTTGTGCTCTTCGACACTCACTGATCTCTCAGCAGGCAACGTGCAGCACAATTCCCACAAGATATCGTCGAACTCAACAGGCGCAGATTGCGATGCCCAAGGGAGGGGACCATGTGCAGGTGTAAAGTAAGGAACATCTATGAAACTGAATACAACTATATCGACTTGACCATACACGGATAGCCTATGGTTTGCATTAGAACCCAGAAACGCTTTCAGCTCCACTAAACTGCAACTCGCTTCGACTTCATATTGGAGTTACGTCCCGAAACACCACCTTAATGACTCAAGTTCCTGCCGTGACATTGCGATCTACAGAAAGTCTCTTTAGCGAATTCCCACTGTGAGGCCTGAAATTTTGATACCCCATCGTCGACACAAAGCGTCATTGCGTATGCCGACTCTTATTAGGAATGCGGCCATGCGGCCATTGCTAACTCGCATGTAGGAACGAGTTCGAGCGACGGCTTATGTCGTCATGGTTGCTTCGGCGCATACGTCGGCTTGAAGCCGGCTTCCGATGTGGCACTCTACCTGAGGTTATGAGGAACGTGCGAGGTGCAGATCCATGTTATGACCTAACGGCATATCGTAACCATGCATTTCCATAGGGCAGACTATTTCAGATACCCCACACTCTTGGACGAAACCAGATGGCATAGATTAGTGCAAATGATAGATGAGGCCCCAACTATACGACACACCAGTGTACAGATAACGACTAATGCGGGGGATGTAGCTGATGGATCATGGGAACTGCATTAATGAGTATGTTTGTGCTTCAGAGCCACCTTCACACCAAGGAGTGAGGCGACTTCGTAGCATGCAACCAGGAGGAGCTGGCCAACGAGGTCCGTCAATGCGGACTGAATGGGTAGGGCGTACATGTCAGGGTCCAAGTCCCGTTTCCAGAGGAATGTGGTCATAAATTGTGCCATTAACAATGAGATAGTGACCTATGCCAGGGATCACCGGTCAATTCGGTGACAAGACTGTGAGAGGACATACGCACAGTTAAAAGGAAGAACAAGACTTGCAGGACCAAAAAGAGGAAGGGTAACTTGATCCACCCGAACGCGACTACACATAAGAGAAAGATTATCTCGACTGGGATGCTGACCACGATGAGAGTCAACATGACGAGGCGCGGCTTCGGATGGTGTTTATCGTCCTTGAGATCGGTCATCACAGACACCGTCTTCGCAGTGGCAGCGTGCAAAGCCGTGGAGAGACGTGAGACGGAAATCGAGCTCACACCTCCAGGCAGACCTAACGCAAGTATTAATGAGTAAATGCTGTCACAATACTGAAGACAATAGCGACAGACCAGCGATGGCAACGGCTAGGAGCGCAAACCCGCTATATCGTTCCACGAATGTGTCGAGGACAATCCCAGTCCCGCTACTGACGGCCATCGCAATGAAAAGCGGGGACCAGCCCTGCGTGAGGAGATGCCGCACGTCTTCGTTACGGTTCGTCACGAAAATCCACCCTACGGCGGCTAGGAAGAGGACAACAACGATGATGACGGGAACGGGTGTGTCCAGGACAGAAAGATGAAGTTCAGCGATGACGCCTAGCAAAGCAAGTGTCACTAGATCCCCAAGACAGGCTGCTACGGGGGGCGCGATGTTGTCTGTTACAGTAGTCAGAGACCGTTCCGTGTTGCAAGTGTTCCACTCGTACCAGGATCGAGACCAAATCTTCTACACAAAATGACTAGTCCACACATGAAGGACCCTAGGAGTACACTTGACAGGCATGCGGCGCACATCGCAGACGAGGCGACCATGATAAACCTGGAGGAGAGCACAAAACAAGAGTATCAACACCTCATGGGAGCGGAAATATGCGGTTCACTCACTCCGCTGCGCCTGAGGGAGGGGGTGGGATAGGTCTATGCGGCTTAGCCTTGTGAATGCCACGGATTATTAGCCGCCGAACTATGTCGCCATCGAGGCCATTTTGGGCTGTATCTTCATTCGTGGTGGCTTGTGCAGGGACAATTGTGCCCATGAGAAACGACACGCATGCGGCGAAGAAGGACACGACGGTGGCTTGGACCTGGAGAAGGGTAAGGTTCCCAATGATTATAGAACGGCGCTTGGTGGGAATGTCAAGGTCTCCCATGTTCGCAGAGGTGCCGAGTCGAGCGGACAGGTTCATCTCAAGGTTACCCTTGAGATTCAAGATGACAGGTATTATCATGATGAGCTCGTCAATGCGAGTCATGGCTTTCCAATGCTATAGCCTCTAAGTTAGGTAGAATCCCCGGCATGAAATTCTTCTGGTGGACTGACCGACACTCTGTCTAAGAGTTCTCCAGTAAAGAGTATACCAACAGTCGTCAGCAGTAGCGTGGGTGCTGTCTACAATACCATCATATTGAAAAGTTGGAGAGCTAATCTAGAGACGACGAACCTCAAGCACAATACGCTTGACCTGACCAAAGGTATTAGTGGAATGGTCGACTGACCGCTCCCGTCCACGGGGACGCGACCGGGAACCAAGCAAGGCCTCTCCATCCTCCACGTCCGAGTCTGAATCCGAGTCTGGAGGCTCCGAGTGATGTGTGGAAGGATGGGAGGTGGGGTGGCGTGCTGGAGTTACAGGAACCTCCTCAAGACCAGATAATTCGTACGTGTCGGAGCTACTCTCTGAGTCGTCATGCTGCGACTCCTGGTCGGCATCAAAAAGCAGAGCCTGTCTCGAGTCCATCGTCGGTTTGAACGCAGGACCAGCAGGGCCGGGATGAGAGGGAAAGGAAGGGGTTGGAAACGAACGCCTGAGAGCCTATTGCAAGTCTTACAAAGTTATAAAACCGCTCGTTACATCTGGTTTAGTACACCGTGGGAACCACTTTCCAAATAATCCACGATTGTGACAGACTCAGCTGGGCGTTTACAGACTTGGATCTGCTCGCGACCGTCCCCATCCAACACCCTCCCCCGACTCCCTCCTGGACCCCTGCTGTCCTGCTTAGTTCCTCGTAATTGTACGCGCGGCTCAATTGCTGTTTGGGAACGCTGTGTACGCTCTAATTATTGCGGTCCGGACGCCGCACCGCGCCATGTCGTCTACAGTCTCGCCATACGCCGCACTCCCTACAATCCGCTCCTCTCTCTTCCATAGCCCCCCTGACACGGTGCCACCGACGGACGATCTTGAACAGCTTCAGTCTGAGCTTATTGCGTTTAAAACAAAGAGTCTGGAACGCGCCAAGAAAGCCGGGGATGACATACGGGCCATTGAGGAGACTATGCGTCGCCTCAAGGAGAAGGAGAAAGGGAAAGCCAAGGCCATTCAGAGGGTGGAACGGGAGCGACAATGTGCGTATACCGCTTTACATGACTGTTTCTATCTTGCACTCTTGCTTGATTTGATTCTTGCCATTCTTTATCGACCCCTGCTTCTTAACCACGTACCCGGGTGCTTCGTGCCGCTCTGGTGCTCCCTTTGGATGATAATGACTCAACTCTTTCTTACAACCAATGCTCCACATATTCCAACCGCTATCTCGGGGACTATATATCATATGGTTCCGACGCTTTGAACGTTCCGCCACCCACATATGGATATGCTTCCCGTCTGCTGCTGGATTGTTGTCACTATCTTATAAACTGCGCCCTAACATCTGGCACAGTCACCCCATCTGTGAACGGAGACGAGAGCAGAGCGTCTGCTCAACCTCAATCTCAGCCACCTCGAAACCGCCTATCCGCTGTACCGTCCATGCCTACGCCCACACCTCCTCATGTTGAGCTTCGGAAGAGGTGCGTACATCTGTCAGGATATGCTCACGGTCATTCACCTCGCAGCAGCGCTGTTGAAGAACTTAAGAAGAACAAGAAGAAGAAGAGGAAACGCGAGGACTCGAGTGATATTGAGCCA
The DNA here is from genome assembly GCA_000743315.1 of Lignosus rhinocerotis TM02. Classification (NCBI taxonomy): domain Eukaryota; kingdom Fungi; phylum Basidiomycota; class Agaricomycetes; order Polyporales; family Polyporaceae; genus Lignosus; species Lignosus rhinocerus. Next base: position 65,391 of record KN050075.1, on the reverse strand, counting down.
GGTGAGTAGGTCGTAGATAATGTACCGTGCGGCTACATGGGGTTGTTGTTAGAACCTCCGAAGATCAGGAAAGCCTCGCCTCTCCCGCCGCATACGCACCCACATCCGCTGCCGCCACCTCCGAAACCGTCCAAGTATCCGTCGACATCTTTTGCCTTCAGCAAGGTTCGTTGTCAGTTCTTACGCATGATCGTCGGAGCTGACGACTTGTGTAGCCGGCCAACGCGCCCGACTTTGCATTACCTGCGTCCGTATCGTTGCTGCCTCCGCGTCCTGTAACAGGGCCACGACCAGTGGCCGGACCCAGCAAGCCGATGGAAGTGACGGAAGACTTCAGCAAGTGCAAGCAGCCGAACCAGGTGCTCGTCACTACGTTCTACACGAGCATCGAGCCGTGGCTGCGTCCGATCAAGGAGGAGGACATTGGCTTTCTGCAGTATACTGCCGACGAGGTAGAGCCGTTCATCCTGCCGAAGTTGGGGCGACATTATTCTGTGCAGTGGGAGGAGGAGGATATGGCGACATTCGGCCATCCCCTTCCTGGGACAGCTGCGATGCGTGCAAGTGCACATGCTGGACCTTCAAATTCGCTTCCTAAGTGGGAGCCATCTACGCTCGGAGAGCCTGATCTGCTAACGGAGGAAAGGGGACATGGCCCGCTGACGGAGCGGGTGGTGAGCGCGCTGATTCCGATGAACGACGCGTTGGAATGGAAGGGCGTTAAGGCGGCTGAGGAGGCGATGGAAGGTCGACCTGGGACAAACGGGGCTGCTGCGGCTGCTGCACGGGACAAGCTGAATGTCGCGGATTTGGAAGAGCGACTGAAGAACGTGATGCGATATCACGGTCTGCTGGAGGAGATAGTGAGTCTCTACCTGATGTCGGTGCGACTGCTGGGACTGATCGCGTGCGACATAGCCTGACTACACGGCGGCGGTTGACGACCCAATAGCCACGGCTTTACGACACGCGCAGCGCGAGCTGCGCACGGTGCTTGCGATGAACAAGGCACGACGTCTCCGCCTGGCAGCGATCGCAGAAGACCGGTTGGCTTATCAGGAGTACGTCGAGAGCAGAGACGCGATCGACAAGAGCATCACGACGCTGTACTCGAAGCTGCAGAAGAAGGACGGGCCGAAGGTGAACAAGAAGAAGAAGCAGAAGAGCGTCGACGCTACTGGCGCGAACGGTACATCGGGGCTCACTGGGACTGCGGCGCTCCCTCCATGTCCAGCCGCGCTCGGCCTCAGCCCGGATGAGCACAACCAGCTACACGTGCCCGAACAACTTAACGAGCTCGTGCGGACGAGGCGGAACTGGGTGGATATCGTTGGCGGGGTGTTCGAGGAGAAGGAGAAGGAGAATCCCGGGAGGATATGGGGATTTCCGCAGGAGAGTGTGTACAGGGGTGTGGAGGAGGAGGTACGGGCGGAGCTGGAGCGCGTGGAGCGCACCCGTCCCACCTCTGCCTCGAGTTCGGGCGTGCGCCTCAACGGCATCGGGCACGAGCATAAACACGGGAAGGAGAACGGCGTGGTTTCACGGACAAATTCAAAGGGCAAGGCGCGGGCGGGGGACGAGATGGATCTTGGCTGAAGTGCAACCCTCTGAGGGGCTCGTGGTCGACCGCTCTTTTCCCCCTGCCCGCTTATGTATGCTACTGTGAAACGACGTGCGTGTTCGCCTCGTGCTTATTGGTAATATTGCTATTGGTATGCACTCGCATTATCACTCTTACCCCACATCTCTCAGGCTACTCACTACTTTCGATGTTGTTTTCGTGTCCATGATCGTTCCTCTGATTCGTGCCTGGTTTCACGCAACGTGCCTCCCTGTTTCGTTCCTCTGATTCGTGCCTGATTTCACGCAACGTACCTCCCTGTCCATATGCCACCGCGCGTGTTTGGTTGTACAGGATTGTATCTGCCTGGTTCAGCGTTTATAAGCTTTGAGAAGCACAGCGGCAATCGGAGGGCCATGCGGTGACCACATTACCACGGCTGTCAGATGCGTTACTGAGCACCGCACACCATCATGTCACCCATCTCAACTACAGACTTTCTAGGTTGCAGTGTGTATGCCACCCCTTCCTCTGAACGATGTGCTCATATGCTTCATTTTCTAGGGCTCGGGATGATTTGCTATGTGGATTCCAATGACTTGAGCGGGAGTCATACCCCGTTCCAATCTCCCTTGGATCCCGAAGCCGAGTCGAGTCGGTCTGAGCTCAATTCATCAAGCACTCAAGGCCGGGATATAGTCACGACAGCACGCCGCTCGCAGACTTCCCACTTCATTTGCCGCAGAGCACAATCCATCAACGGCATCCTTCCCATCGAAGTTCTCATGGCGATCTTCGCAAACTTGTCCCCAAGCCTGCGAAACAACACCTGGTCCAACGTCCTTCACGTCTGTCGTCTGTGGATGACACTTGTGCTCTGTGTACCTCAATTCTGGGCAGACATTCTCAATCGGGAGAACGTCATGTCATTGTCCTTGCCCAGACACCTCGCCCGTCTGGAGATTCTCCTTCATCGAAGTCGCCCGCTTCCCGTCATGCTCTCCCTGAGCGGTGTCTCCCTTCCTTTTACTAAGGCATTGTCGTGTCACGCGCACCGAATCTCGTCAATGAGAGTCACCGTGTCACCCAGCGAACTAGAGAGCTTGAACGATCTGATCAAGGGGGGCATGCCTGCGCTAGAGCATCTGGACATAGATCATAAATGGGACAGCTCACTCAGATACTCCTACCCGTATATCGCATTGGGTCATCAAATGCTTCCCCGCCTGCGCTCGTTACGGGTTCCATGGAAAATCCTTGATCCCAACTCCTTCGACGAGCGGATGCAGCACCTCGTGCTTTTCCCGTGCCTCTGCTTTCTCTGCAAGACTTCGGGAAGCATTCATGGGGACGAGCTGCTGTTGCAGGTAGTACGACGATGTGTCTCCTTGGAGACGCTTTCAATACCTTGCATGCGAGTCTCGTCCCGAGCGCCACTCCCCCCTCACCAGATCTTCCACTTCCCCAAGTTGCAGAGACTACACGTACACATACCGGACACCTATCAGATGAATGTATCGACGATCCTTTGGCGCCTAGTCTATCCTCAGACATGTTATGTGGAAATTGAAGGACGGGACCTCCAGGTTCCTCTCAGACAACTCTTCCCCTCCAGCCTACCCCCGTTCGTCCAGCTTTCCGCAGCGGACGCGCTCCAGATTGACTTCCAAGTTGACAAGATGGAAGGCGCAACCGGCGCGTTACAAGTGGCGGCCTACTCTCAAGGCGTGAAACGTTTCTGGCTGAACGTCCGCCCAGCTTCGTTCCGTCGCATCGTGTCCACTGAAATTGCCGAGCTTGTCACTGTGCTCCCGTTACATGCTGTGGCGGCGCTGAAGGTGACGGTGAATACGCTTGCCGCATGCCCAGGCGGGATCGACGCGAGTGGGTTTCTTGCGCTGCTTGAGGGTTTCCCCGGGCTCCGTTGTCTTGAGCTTGGAGGCTGTGCGTCATGGGGAGAATTTCTCTCTTTGCTGGGCGAGACGCGGCCGTCGTGGCATGGGGGAATCGTGTGTCCACAGCTCGAGGAACTGCGTCTGACTTGGATTTACTCGGCCGAACGGGCGCTAGAGCCGAGGAAGATGCTTGGGCTACTAGGGATTGCAGCGGACGGGATGGACGAGTGCCAGTACTTTCCCCCTGATACAGTTGACTCCTTTGACCGGTTTTGTGGGTGCGTTGCGCGAGTGTTTGAGCGGCGCCGCGGCAATGCCTCATCTGGGACTCAGCTGAAAAGGCTTCTCGTTACTGTTCTGCACGACCTAACCGCAGGTGTAGGACCAGACGCTCTGAAAGAACGTGTGAGGATGCGGATGAAGGGTGTAGTTGATTCGGAGGAGGTCGAGGTGTCAGTACAAGTTCTGGCTGAGGTTCCAGCTCTTTGATGGGCTCAGAAACATGGCTCGGCGCATTCAGCATTGGCATGTAGAACGTTGAACGCCGGCGTCGTACCCCGAGGTTGGATGTGAGCAGTCTCGATTTGGTATACTGTCGATTCTATTCAACAACGAACATGACGATCTCAGGCCCTCCCGACAGAGTGTTGGCAAGTGATGCCGTGCTACTTGTTCACATGATTGAACTTCCAATGGTCTTTACGGATACTTATCGTATGCATTCCAAATGATTCCTTGACATGTGTCATGTGTTATGTAGCAGAACTCATTTCGAGGTTGACACATGTAGAGTATGCACCTTCTTATCTTCGTTTGATTGTAGCATGTAGAGTTACTTGGAATCTATCATTTCGTTTCATGCAGATCTGGACAATACAGACTTCACATACGCCTATTTGTCTCTTGATCATTCTCTATTCTTGTCTGGATGTTTCCTTTGTTCCTACAGGTTTCATCACTGGTTACTCCGGCACATCGCTTCCTTCTACATAAGGAGGGACTGCGTAAGACCTGTCCCTTCATTTTCTCGCTAGCTGCCTGAGACGTGAATGTACGTCTGACTTGTGCATTATACGCTTGTACTCATAAGTTCTTGTAGCAGGCCTGTCTGCTTGACTATCGGTTGACGTGGCTATCCATTTCATAGGTTCAGACATCGTCAGCTGGTTCACATATATAGCGAGTAAGAAGGTAATGACGCTCCAAATGTTGTCTATCCTTACGCTGATAGTGGTGTAATCTCTAGATACGTACCTCATGTTTGATCACTCCCCATACTACGCTGATGGAGAACTCCCCACCCTTTACCACTTTCTTCCTGAAGAAGATAGAGCTGATCTCTCCGAGTTCAAAGATCCTGACAATATACAAGGGTGGGCGATGGCGAGGATCGATGAATATACGAGGCGCATACTTGCGCTCAGGAGCATATATAATAATGTTGCGCCCATCAACCGCATGCTCCCCGCTGAAGTCATGATGGAAATCTTCGACTATTTAGGACCAGGCGAGGATGGGGCCCGGAGGAAACTACAGCTATTGCACGTCTGCCGGAAGTGGCGATGGATACTGTTCCGCACCCCCAAGTTCTGGATCAATTTGGTCGGCATGTGGCAAGACTTGGTTGATAGGCGGAACGGGAATTTGGATTGGTTCAAGTTGTTCCTGAGCCTCACTCGGTCACATCCTATTTCGCTCTATCTCAGCTCATTTAGATCCGCGTCGTTTCAGTTTGACTCGATTGCATCACCTTACTGCTATAAAATCACCTCGCTGACGGTCAGTCTCCGCACGGACCATGTAGAATCTCTGAACCGCCTGTTCAAGTCAAGCATGCCAATCCTTGAACGGCTGGATATCAACCATACTTACGATAGCACGGCGACAGAATATCCCAAGCTTGCGCTGGAGCGTACATTCCTTCCTCGTCTTAAATCCCTCACACATCCCTTCAGCTCTCATGCTGGTGCAGCGCTCGATGATCGTCTGCAACACCTCGTTCTCTTCCAATGCACGTGTGACGCATGCATTCAGGTCGATCAATGGAACGACCAAGTTATCGTGGACCTGTTGAAGCCATGTACATTCCTGAAGACCTTGGAGCTCAGAGGGTTCATCCGCTGGGCTCGGCAGCCTCGCCCTGGCCACGTCGTCACGTTACCCTCATTGCGCACACTCTGCGTCTCAAACATACCGCCCTACACTGCCAAAACAATTGTTCCTCACCTGGTTTATCCACCGACTTGCGCAGTGAAGCTCATTGGCACGGCTACCCCACTGCGTCCCCTGCTCCCTAACGATCTGTGTTCATATGCGCAGGTTGCACAAGCGGATGAAGCCCGGATTGTCCTAGTCCCGCACGCTCGACCCTCTGCGGACTGCATCATTTTGAAGGCATACGCTAATGGTGCCGAGAGTCTCTTTGTCGACATGTACAGCACAGATGACACCGACCGTCCCGTGATGGAGCTGTGCAACGTTTTCTCTCCGTTCAAGCGGGTCACCACGCTGACAATCGATGTCCCCGAGCATCCCGCGAGTAGGAGGGACACCATCGAGGCTCTGCTCGCCGGCTTCCCGCAGTTGCGACGCCTGGACGTCGGGCAATGGGATGGCAGAGAACACATCCTTCCGCTCTTGAGCGGTGGCATGCGTCCCTCAGGGGACCATTACTGCCCCCGACTCGAGGAATTGAGTATCGTCTGGAGACACACAGAGGATTACAAGTTCGAGAAGGCAGGGCAACGGATAAAGAAGGTCTCAGAGGCTCGGGAATGGTGCTGCTCTGGTCCTGCTGTTTTTGCCACGTTTTGCAATATGGTCCAAGGTGTTCTCGCGCGGAGGACGGATCGTCCTGTCCGGAAGCTCCGCGTGCGCGTCCTGCAGGGTGTGGAGCGCCATTACATAGACGAAGAGGAGTGGGATCTGCTTGCCTTGGAGAGACGACTGCGGAAGCGTTTCGAGAGTTTCCTGGAGGTAGATGTCTCGTATGTGGACGAGGACTAGGTTTGGGATGAGAGCGGGCAGGACGCCAATTATATGTGCGGTCTGTCTTGCAGGTAAGACATCAATGCCATACATGCGGCATGAGAGAGAGAATCCCAACCATATGCCATGGATTACGAGGTTCTCAGTACTGTGTACACTTCCCAGCGCATGCGCCTATAGAATCTATCAATAGAATATCAAGTATACCCACCCTTCCCTGGATTTTCATTCCCGTACACAATGCTAACGATGGCACTCGTTGGGTGAGAAGTACAGCTGTTTCTGAAATGATTGTCATTCGAACTCCGCCACGTGCGACTGCAGAATCGACACGAGAAACTTGAGAAAAAAAATCATTTAATTGCTACAGAGCCCCGCCGTTGGCATAAGACCTGGCTCGTGCATAGAGTGCTGTACTGGGCCGACCTTAACGGCGGCTCAGTAGAGTGTGACATGGGTGATTCAATCCGGTGGAGCGGCGGTCGTAGATGTGACCTGTGACACCTGCGTGAGGAGCGGTGACTTATTATCAGCCGCCCACCCCTAACTCTTCGTATAACTCTGTAGAGTTGGTTGTAAGAGTGTGTCATAGTAGGCCATCAACACGATCAATAATGAATCCATGACTGTTTTTGACTGTACCCAGACATTGACTTGTCACACACGGCGACACACCGTGTGACCAGTGACACACTCAAGCGGCGAGGCGGAGGCTTGTGTGACCTGTGACGCACCGTTAAGGTCGGCCCAGTAGTAAGCATTGTGCGGCCCATCGGAGCCGAAGCACTGGAATGTCGGGGTAACGGAGCCGCGGTGTGTCGGAGCCGCGGTGTCGGGGAGTAAAGTTGAGAATAGCCTATAGGGGTGTCGAATCAACGCCTTACTAGAATAAACCTCATGAACTGCCAATAAGAGCATCTGAATGTCTGCGTTGTCTCTAGGGTTTGACAGCCAGCGAGTGCTACTTGTATTGATATGGTATAGTAGCAACTGCAGGCGTTCTTACAGAGGTCTGGACACGCGCCGGGGCACGTCAGCATGAGGTAGGGCTCTGGTAAGGACAAGAATGCCATCTGTGAACCGGACGTCAACGAAGTTCAAGCCCCGATGAGTGTTACGATCTCGCAGAATCGAATTTGTATCCATAGTAGGGTGTGGTTTGTGGAGCGGGCGCGAAAGAGAATGGAGGCAAGAGAAGACCATAAGCATAGGTGAGACCGGAGCAGTTACATAATGAGTAATTAACAGTCGAGACGCAGGGCGATAGCTATATCTCTGCATACAAGTTACCGGAGCAGTTACATAATGAGCAATTAACAGTCGAGACGCGGGGCGATAGCTATATTTCTGCATACAAGTAAAAAGAGTAGATCAAGTACATAGGAGGTCAGTGTGATTACCATCGTACTGGGCAGTCATACAGCAATAATACAGGCTGCACGAAGCAAAACAAGGGACAAGGCGAGCTACAGACTAAGATAAACACGGAGACCGAAGGAGGCCAAGCAAACTACAAGCCACACACTCCAACGAGCGGGACACCACCACTTCTTAACCGAAATCTACACGAAACAACCAAAGTATGCAGCAAGTACTGGGTGGTAGCACGTCAAACGCCCTCCTTGAATTTAGTACCATTCTCGAACTTGCGCATAGGACGTATGCTGATTGAGCCTGTAGTGGACGACACTTTCTGGATCGAGAACGTCCTCTCATCGCGAGGTTTATACTCCGCGCTCCCGCTGGATTCCTCGAGCGCGCTAGGGAAGTGTAGCGATGGCGATGAGTCTCGCGGCGGGACCTGGAACTCCTCGGCGTGATCGAGCACAACTCCGTTGTGAATTTCTGAGTCGAGCAAGAACGACGGCGTGGGCGTAGGACGACTGGGCGGAGCACGAAGCTCAACCTCAACAGGAGCGGTACTCGCGTCATGCGCGACGGCCGTATGAGTATATGAGTGGGCCCCACTGCCCGCCAGAGACGCAGGATACTCGATTCCGCCCCTTTCGCGCTCCCTGAGCTCGCCCGCTTGACCAGCATTAGCAGCCGCATACGATACGTCCGGGTCGTCAGACGCGTCCCACTCGTCCCCGTCGCCACCGGACGCCTTAATCCACCCGCTGGGTTTTCCAGAGCCGAACAGGCGCGCGAAGCGTTCGCGAATCCCTGGGGGGCCTATTGGCACCTCGGTCGAGAAGTCGTGCTGACGAGCGCGGGCGCGGCGCATGTGGCGCTCGTACGGGGTTGGCTCGTGGTGGCGAAGGAGGAGAAAGATGCCAATGCATGAGAGGAGGAAGATGGCGGCGAGACCGACAACGAGCCCTATGAACCCCCCAAAAGAGCCTCCTATTTCAGGACGGCTTTCCTGCGAGTTTGCGCTCTGAGGAAAGGAGGAGGAGGAAAGGTTGGGTTCGATTGATCATACTTCCGTCAATACAAGAACGTAACGTACAAGGGGAAGAGGTGTACCCTCTGGAGTTGGCGAACCCTCTGCACGGCTAAACTCCACCACAATGCCCATTACGTCAGCGTTGTCGTGCTACCCTTGGCTTTTGTCACTGTGAATGCCACCAGTCACTGTGCAGGAACTGTGTATGAGGGCGTAGATGGCCTTAGAACGTTAGAGGTTGGATGGGAAGAGGCTGTGGATGTAGCTAAAGTCCAAGTCCAGCATCGTCTCATCGGACTGGATGCAAGCTCCGAGACTGCGTGCTAGCGCACGCGACCCGTTCAGAATGGAGCGGAAGTTATTTAACCTGTTATCAGCTGGAAATCAATGAAGAATCTCTCGACCCCTCAAACACAGGTTGTAGATTGTGAAGACATATCAGAAGCCTTTGATGCAACAAAGAGAACTCCTGAAGATGCAAGGTTGCTTTAGGACACATCGTCTGACGTCAAGGTCAGAGAACCGAGGGGTTTTAACCCCAACCCCCGGATAAGCCCTATTTATTCAAATTTGTAACCATTACGTCCTGTCCGGATCCTGTCCCCACGGATTGACATGCTGGGTGCTTCGACTTTCCATCTTGGTACGCAAGCCCACGCTGCCACGGCTGCACTGGGACTGTTGGTCCAAGTATACCTCTCTTTGACGTTTCCAATCCAGGCAGGTAAGTTCGTGCTCGACGATCAGCGTTCTCCGTTCACGCTTCAACCAAGCAACAGGTTGCATTTTGTATTTGTACAGTTGGGTATGAAGGGCGGCGCCGCGTGCAACAGCAACAGCAACAGCAGCAAAGACGCGCGCCCGCGCGGCATGCGCTAGTGATGTACATCGAATGACGACGGGGCAACAAGTGAGGATGCGAGAGGGGAGGGGTGGATGGTAAGTGTGGGGGTGGGAAGTCGACAGGATGGAAGCGGAAGGATACGTATAGATACAAGAGAGGTGAGTCCACTGAAGCCCAAACGCACTATGCTACAGGAATACATGCCCGAATGAAATTGTTCGTCGTCAACGCGTTAGCGGGCATTAATCGCATACGGGTCGTTACAGGTCATAAGTCATGAATGACAATACACACGCGTATTCCGCACCTAGAGAACGAAAAAAACGAAGCATAGACCGTAGAAGGCGCGATTGATGTCGGCCATGGCTTCTGCACTACTGTTCCAAAAGACTGGAGCAGTAGAGTTGGCTGAAGTCGATCTCATCAAGCCCAGGAGTGCCATACGGCTCCTGTGCACCCCCAATCCCGAATGTCCGCAGGCCCATGTTGTACGATTCGAGGTCGGCCGTGATGTCGTACGGGTCCGCGAGTGGCCCGGGCATGCACGGCGAGTGTTCGGGGATCGCGATCGGGAACTGGAGTTCGGGCATGGGAGTCACCAGCGACGACGTGTGCGCGGGCGGAGAGGGATAGCTGAACGTGCTCTGAGTATTTTGGGGAAAGGCGGGTGCGCGTGGCGTGCAGTCGAGGTCGTACTCGGGTATAGGAACCGTAAGCAGGTTCGTCGTGCCGGGGATGGCTGACAGTGTCTGCTGCCACACGTCCTCGCTAATTTGGATCTGAGAAGGCAGGGCAGGTCGGGCGATCTGCACCTCCGGGACATGTCCAGCCTGCAATTGAGTTGACGTTACGGACTCCTGGTGGAACCGGGGGACCATACGGGCGGTCGCTAGGTCGTCCGTGGACCAACTGGTCAGAGACGATGTGATGATCGACAGCGGGGACGGGATCATTGACGTGGTAGCTGCACGCCGTCGACGCTCAAAGAGGGGGGTGGACGAAGTGGGTATCATGGACGAGTTTGTCTGCGAGGAAGAGGGGAGGTCGGGTGCGGACACGAAGAGGGGCTCGGACATGTGGGGCTGCGTAAGATCCAGTTAGACCGCTGGGCTAACAAGCTCGTGATCACGACTTACAGGTACGCTATACTCGTCCTGGGGTGATAGCTGGTCGGGACTCATGTCTCCGAAGTATGCCGCCGGCGACTGCTCGGCTGCGGCGGAGTCGAAGGAGTGAGAGCTCTGATCGTCCGACTCGGCGAAGCTGTCGTCGGAGGAGAGAAAGTCCCAAGGCGAGTAGGCAGCCCCATCGGTGTAGGAGACAGGTCGCTTCGACGCAGAGTATAGCGGGCGTTCTGTTACCAGGGATGGCGTTGACTGGGCCGCTGTGCCAGATAAGAGCAGCCCATTGTCAAACCCGGAAGCCAAGGGTTTTGGGCATGCGACATGCGGCGGCCGTGACATTGAACCGGGGCGGCTCTCCGATGGCGACCTGACTTCGAGATGCGGGGTGAGGGTCTGACTTAACGGCGTGTCGGGAGGCTCCGGGGAACTGCATGACGCTGCGCTGCCCGGTGTCGAGCATTGAGAGGAGCGGTCGGCGGCATTGGAGTACACGGCGCGGTTAGGAGACACGGCGCGGTTAGACGACACGGCGCGGTTAGACGACACGGCGCGGTTAGAAGGCGTGGCGCGGCGCCGAGTCGTCTTGCGTACGAACTCCTCGACCTGCTGGCGGCGGGACAGGAAGGCGGGGTGCCGGCGTGACTCGCTTCGGCTATGCTTGTTAGGCCTGAATTGGTAGCCAGGGTTGCGTCGCATATGCTCGTCCGCCTCGAGCTTGGCAAGGTCGAAGTAGCGCTTCTGCTCGTCGGTGGTGAGCGCCCTCCACGCTTCGCCGGCACGCTTAGAAAGCGTGGTTTCCTCCGTCACAGGGAGGTTCTCGCCCTTGTGCGTCGCAACGAAGTCGCGACGGAAGAGGATGAAGGCGTTGGGAGGACGGGGGGCCCAGGTCGGGTCCTTGCAAAGCTTAAGCTTGTAGCGTCGCAGTGATGTCGCGTTCTTGAAACGAGAGATGTTGCGACAGTCGTCAGAGGACTGATCGGCACAGGATTCAAGAGAATGGCTTCTAGATGTACTAGCATTGCGAACTGCACGGGGGATGGTGGAGGACGGTGAAGGAGGGCGGGCGAGATGGGAAGTCGAAGGACCTGCGGTGGTGGGTATCGCTGCGTAAAGTGTATAATGGCTGTCGTCAGGTGGGTTCCATCCGCGGATGCTCCCAGCTCTAGCGGGAGACGCAAACATTGCGCAGATGGGTGGGAGATCAGGGAAGAGGAGCGTCAGCTGGGCGGGGCGAATTGGATCTTTAATACGTCTGAAGAGTATGTCCCCTGTGTGAGATCGCTAACGATTGAACAACTGAGTTTGGACGAGACTCAGCCTCTCCGACAAGAGTCCGTACAGCGAGTGCCCCGCTCCTTTCTTTGTTCGCTTTCTTCGTCATGGTCCGTCGCTGTTGGTCTAGCGGGCGTCTGTACACCCACATCGTCCAAATCCCCAATTCCGATCCAGATCGACGTCACAAAGACGATGATCCCCATCGAGATCCCCTGTTCGGCCTGCGCGGGATCCGGCAACGCCATGAGGCTACTCACCATCATTCATACTCAGCTTACCAACTCCGTCCTCCTCAGCTTTGCACTGCGCTCGAAATCGAGGCTTGTACAATCTTCCCTACCTCTACCATATCTCCCCCTGCCTTCTGCACGTGCGATGAGCCTAGTACGAGCGCACTCCGTCAGCATTCCTTCGTGGCACTTATTGCGCGGTAGAAAGATCAGAACATGAGTGGCACTACCGTAGTAGCCGATTGCGCGGTGCCCATGTCTTGCCCCGACCACATATCTGGTAAAAATGCGCGCTCACCGTGATCATACCATAATAAAGCAGCGGCCCAGGTCGTCATCTATCAGTGAATGCGTGCACAAGCATATGTATGAGCATCAATCAAGACAGAAGAATACTCATCTCCGATGGAGAAAGGGCCATATCTGACTACCTGAATAGGCAGCTCCTCTACTCACCAGCCCGGTTCTTCGATGCGGCTAGCGGCGGGCTTTGAAGACCTCACCCTCCATCACGTGAAGATCATATTTTAATTAGGTGGCACCAAGGCCATCTCTCTGCGAGCTGATTTACTGACTGACACCAGTACTAGTCTTTCGTGATGTCCGTGAGAGTGTTGATTGTTCTCATGATGGAGATGAATGTGCCAAATGTGCCAAACATGTTCTGGCGGAGCAACCACACGCGGGCGGAGATCGCGGGGCTCGGCACCGGGAACGAGAGTATTTCCCGCCAATAGGAGCGCAAGGGGCCGTCCTAGCGAGCCCAGACCGTTTGCTCAAGTCCGGTGGTCACTGGTGATGCCCTGAAATTCCTCTCCCCTTCCACACCCCCACGACATTCGCGACGCCCAATCGCTGGGTATGGGTATGGGCGGGGAGGGGAAGAAGTGGCACAATAAGATAGATAAATCTCCGCACCTATCTTGTCCAAGCCTCCGGTCAGGACGGGAGATGGCGCACCCAGACTGCAGTTGCCGAAGGCATGTCAGCCAATTAGAAGCATTCAGCAGCCTCCTATCGAGTGCTCAGTCGATCGTGTGGGCCCCACAGAGAGTCAGAGACCGCTGAGGGCGCGCCTCCGATGGCGTCTCTCAAAGGACATTCGCGGGAGAACAGACATCGGGGTGCTGAACGGTTATGGCAGCGAGGCTGCGCGAGGGTGGACAGGGGCATCGCCCGTAAGCACATTGACCTAGCCCTGTCGAATACAACTCCGCGCACCAGATGAACGGGACGACCGCCTCCTGAGTGTCACCTGATGGAGCCTGTCAGTCCATTCTCGGAACTTACTGAGCGTGATGAATTATGAGAACGTGCGGGATTGAAGGACGCATCATATGCATGGGCGATATGGGACACCATCAGTGATTCCAGTTGGAGCTCGGGTGATCTACAACAGAAATTGCTGACGGTAGCTCCTGGACGGATGGGACAAGACGCCCAGTACGCGTTCGTCGACTGATTATTGAGATATAGGGTCCCGACCCCAGATCCCAAATATGCGGAGAGTTGCAAGTCGTAGGTACCCAGGCCGAACGGCTACGATTTTTGTTGGGGATGCAACAAAGGCAGGCCTTGTGCCACCCGTGAACATTGGACTGTGGGGTTCGTGCACGAAGACGGTATCGTCTTCAAGTAGTCACAATTCTCCAACGATCGACGCAGCCGGGACTTGATCTCGCAGCGACTATGCAGCTCGCTAGGTATGTACTGCGTTACGCTTGTAATTACGCACGACCATTAGTAGAAAGTTCCCCTTGCGACCATAGCGATAAGAACGATCCATACAGTGCTGATCTGCCTCGTGGCTTACCGCGAAGTGGTCTGAGCTATTCGGGAGTCGGGATGAAGGTCAGTCACCATCTGGGTCAGCTCTGCCGGCAGGAGCTAGGCCAGACGGACACTTATCGGGATCGGCAGAGGAATGAGATCGTTGATCACAGGGCCGGATCAGTGTATTGGTGCTACTCTTCTAGCCGGAGGCCGTTCTTTCACTGCTGAGAAAAACGTACACTTTATTGCGGTATCGAACGTGTGCCTCCGTCCAACTGAAACGATGAGTAGGCTGTAGAAAATGCAACGTGTGAGAGGGAAAGGAAACGTACACAAGTATATATGCAAGATTCCCACGGGTTGAGGTACATATGCTTGCTGCCGCCGCGCTTCATCTTGTGAGCCACATCACTATGAAAGGATTAGGATAATACGTTCTGATGGTGGCATAAGGACCATCATACAAAGCTCAACTCGAGGCGGAGTTGCATCTGCGAAATTGCGGCTCATCCGGCGGGCCCAGGGGGCAGGCAGTCCCGATCGACTGCTGCAAGCTGACCTGTCCTCCTTGCAGTACGATCGTGGTGGTTTTGCGCGCGACGACACTTTCATGATCGTGCGCGCGAACACATCGCATCAAATGTTTGGCGGGTAGAGTAACCTACGAGGCATAATCAGGGATCAGGGGACGAGGAAAAGTGTGACCTGTACCGAGGACATGTCCCAGGCTCACCCGCACACCCCATCGTCTTGAACCTTGGTGGTGTGGACACAGGGCTGGGCCTCCACTGCAATGCACAATCTCAACTAGGCAGAGACAAGACTCGATTCCCGTCGCCTATACCTTCACGCGCGACGAGAGAGACCGGAAGACGCGGAAGGTGGGTAACTCGTGCATTCAATCGCCGGGTCCGCGGCTCATTGGTGGCGCAGAGCGCTCCCTTACGCACCTACTAGCGAGCACGTCTCATCAGCCTTTGCGGTCGAACTTGGACAGGGAAGAGTCTGAAGATACCTCACGCGAAAAGCCAATGTCCGGTCGGACATACGCAAGGGGAATAGCTCGTCTCTGTGCAGACGGTCGGCACATCGGCGGAGAGGGAGATGTACGAACCGGTCCTGAGACGACCATACGGTTCGGATGCACATGGACATACTATACTTCACATTTCAATCTCAATAGAATACAGACTTTGAGAGCGCCGCACTGAACCGAGCAGCGTGCGACGAAAAGATCATGAGAGGCTCCTTCCACATGGAGTAGAGTCCAGTGGCGACGGGGAGGATGCTAACAAGAGCGCCGACGGTACGCATAGTGCGACTCTGGCGCAGCGCGCCGAATGTTGGCCGCAGCCAAGTGTCCCATATGATGGACACGCCCTCGGCAGCGTGCCATGCTACGACGGTGGTGAGGCCGAGATAGCCGACGACACTCCAGAGAGGCCACTCGTGCAGGGCGAACTTGACGTATTCGTAGTCCAGCTCCGAGGGACCTACGGCGTAGATAGGAGGAGAGGAATCCGAAGGAGAGAGGCGGTGGAAGAAGTAATGTATGGCGATGAAGATGGCGCCGGAATAGCCAGTGATGCTGAGCATGCTAGTGACATGCCGGACAGGCTTCGGTGCGAGGAAACGTTTCATAATAGCAGAGAGGGGGTGGATGACAAGGGGCGCAAGTACGAGATAGTTCTCCCCGAAAGGAGTTTGATAGTACTCCCGTCCCAGGAGCTGAACCGTGACGACCTTGGGTAAGACAGGGATGCTCCCGTTAGGGGCGAAGGGGCGATTGTCACGTACCATAACCTGTGAGGCCAATGAGGTCCCGCCGAAATTTGCCATGACTGGTGCCGTGAGGTGAATGAGTGCGAACACGGTTATGAAGGGTGCTGAGCCGTGTGCGATCTGCGTCAG
This sequence comes from Lignosus rhinocerotis TM02, assembly GCA_000743315.1. Taxonomy (NCBI): domain Eukaryota; kingdom Fungi; phylum Basidiomycota; class Agaricomycetes; order Polyporales; family Polyporaceae; genus Lignosus; species Lignosus rhinocerus. The sequence goes on along the minus strand of KN050075.1, from coordinate 49,401 downwards.
AGCTGGCTGGGTAGCAACAATGAGTCGTCGCAGGAAAGACTTCTCGTGGCTAGGTCTTGCGTTAGACATTCTCTAACTTGTCTTTCAAGTTGATGATGTTGAGATATTGGAGCCTGAGACCGCAGCTACGGTGCATGCACAGTCAGAAATTGTGTTACTACGTTGCACTTTATGTATTACGGTCAGAGTCTGGGCGTTTGTTTGGTCCAGAGGCTCTTGGCAAACAACCGCTTCCAGATCCGCCATCAACCAATTTGCTCTCACAGTGCTTGCCTACGGCCACTATCCAGCCCAATGACATCCTCGCGCTCGTCCTCTTCTTCTCCCGAACCTGAACCTGAGATTGTCTCTAAGAAATCCCAGAAGTCAAAAGACAAGAAGAAGCAAAAGGTTGCGCATGCCCCTGTAGAGGTAGAGGGGAATGTTAGAAATGAGGTCGACAACCCTGAGTGGGATTATAAGCCGCCAGAAGGGTTTGTGCTGATGAAGCACAAGGTGGATGAGACAGAATTTGACTGGGACGCGATCAACAACGACGACAATCTCGAGTTATGGGTCGTCCGGGTACCGGAAGGGGTGCGTCGTCTTCCAACCTACTTAATCTCTCTCTCAGCTCATCCCTTCTTCACGGACTCGAAGTTGAAGCCAAAATATCTTGACGGCGTCAATATAGAGACCACAACGTCCTCGAGAACCGCGCATCTTGGCTCAATAGATCGGAAGCATGAGGTGTATGACATCTGGTCTCTCGGAGACGATGTCACGGACGCTGTCGGGGGAGAGGAGCTACGCTGTGTCTCGTGTCTGCTACCTAGACGCAGAAATGATGGCAAATTGTACCAAGGTTCGTTCCAACTATACGCCACCAGGTTGCACGTAGCCCATGTTTTCCTCCAGCACGCAAAACCTTCGCCCGTCGGCTGGTCATCTCTGCACGTCCAGGACTACCTACACCTATTCAATCTCCTTCTGTCTCTACAGCCACACTACATCAGAATCCCCCACGCACCAGCTACCCGAAGGAGCTGTTGAAACATCGGTTCATGCCGTTAGGTTCTCTAGCGCCTGTTGAGGACTCGGACTCTCCAGGTATGGACGTGGATATGGAAGGTGCGCAGACGACATCGGCGCGTACTGCTCAGTCTTCGACAACACAGAAGAGCTTTGGAGGTGCTGATGGGGGCAAGAAGAAGCGGAAGGGCGACGTGGAGTTGCCGAAGAAGGCGAAGAAGGCGAAGGGGGCCACTTAGTACATCCATGCTTTCGCCTCCGTATACCTCGTTCATCAGGCTTTGCAGCCAAATGCAGCCCGATACCACGTTGCCACCATACATCCTTCACGGTTCATTCGAAGAATTCACTTGACAGAATGCTCGTGAGCGTTTCCGGCGAGCCGTGCTTTACCACTGATCCTGGCACCGAGCTGCGGTGGTACAATGGCTAGGTTTCGTTGGCAGATACACCAAAAGCTGTCTTAACCACTCTTATTTTGGACACACCGGAGGACTGGTTGAGGTGCAAGAGAAAGGATGCAACACGTCAATGTACCACGATTGTCAATCGATAGCACCGTCCTGAACATCATGCATGCGATCGCAACTTTACTCTCATTCAAAGAGTGCCTATTTATCTGTTGACCTCGGACATCCTGCCGTTCTGTAGTATTGATCAGAATGGACAACCCATTATAAAGCTCGCTACTGCTCCACACCCTCTTCATCATTTGAGAAGCCAGTCCTTGTCCACTAACGAGACGTTTGCTTCAAATTGCTTCTGTTCGTTTCTCCAAGACCCCTTCCCCTCCTCTCCACAACACACGCTGCGTCGCTGCAACACGCGTATGCGGAGCTTTCCGAAGCTTTACGACGCATCGATACATCCTTCCCCGAGTACGTCTTCACCACCACGCAGAATGTGGTGAAAATAATTACATCAGCCTAGCAGTAGTGCCGGGCCTTCGAATCCTTTGTCGACCGCCGCCATACTGGCTCCGAAATCCGTCAATGATTGCTCCAGCCAATACGCATAAATATCGCTCAAAATCAATTAGATTGAGATGTTTGAAACCGTTCACGCTCACACTGTATGCGCGAGCACGCAAGGTTGACAGGTTGAATCCGTTGCCAGCTAGTTGACAGCGCAACAATACTTATGCAGTGTGCACTGGAGTCTGGCACAGTACGTTCATAAGTGCGCATCACATTGAAGTGCCGGACAAATTCAGGAAGCTACTAGATCGAAATGCTACAGTAGTATGCAATCTTGAGGTCTAGGTCGCAATTAGTAGCATGGTCAACCAAAAAAAGTCTAGTGGTAGACACTTGAAACTGTAGCAGGGATCTAGTTACCCTTGAAGAAGCCTGGGTGCGCATTTCGAAGAGCCATTGTTCGGCGTGGCAGTGGCGTTTGCCGAGCCAAGTTGCCGAAATTGACTCGGCGAGTGATGTTCCATGTGCAGAATCCTCAACTTTTAACCTCTCCATCCAGGTCTTTCACTTCTCACAATCAGCATCAACCATATCTTTTGAAGGCAAATCCTTCTCCCATGATCTTATTCAGCAGTGAAAACGATGGAATCCCGATAGAAAACACGGTATCATTGTCCGGATCCCGAGACTTGAAAGCGGGAAATATCTCTATTTATCGGTTCTATCAGTTATATTCAGAGGTTTGTCTTGTATCACAGCAGAGATGCACTGTAAACAAGCTGACTGTGGCATGTAATGCCTCAGCAGCATTACGCAGGCACTGGGAACTCGAGCGTGGTTCTGCTTCCCGAGCCTAACGCAGGGATCATCCCCGAAAACTCTGCCGCTACGTCGCGCCTTAAATAGCTCCTCAATATGGTGACCAGGCAAGTCTTGTGAGTGTGAGTATGTATCAGATGATTTCTGTAAGAATTTGCTGGCTGGTGGCCTCGGGATATCCGAGGTTGCCATCTTTCATGCCAGGCATTCCAGCGGGTACTTGATGTCGCGGCTATGCTGATAGTGATATTGATTGCGCGGGCCCGAATATTATGCACTGGCAATGCATACTAAGATAACGGACGTTGTCTTGTTATGAAGGGAGCGATTGCCGCTCTGTCCGCGAGGTTGTGGGTGCCAGCCAATGCCTGCGCTATCTGTATAGCGTGCAGCACGCTATCTAGCTCAAAGTCTAGGTTAGAGGAGCGGAGACAGGTGAATGGGAACCCTCTTCTTCGAATGCTCCCAGACATGGGGACATTGACGCGGAAATAAAGACACGTGACTTACCAGATTCAGTCTCAGGGAACGCGACTTGGTTACTGAGGGCTTTTGGCTGTTCGCTACTACACTCGAACCAGCGCTGCGAGACGGTATCTGTGATCCAATCATGCCACCCATGTGCACGTTTCTCTACGTCGACCTTCCGATAAGAATGTTATGCCGTGCGACAGAATATAGCGGGCCCGTGCGGTCGAAGCCTAGTACCTAAGGGGGGTTTTACGAGAGATCTCCCCCAATTCTCTCCTCGCCATAAAACTCTTCCGACCTCGACGTGGCATGATACGAGACCCTGTCTGCCCCACCCTGTTCTACCTCTCAGTCATCGCCTTCCCCCCACTATGGACAACCACGAAGTCCCCGAGAAGCACACCCAAGACGACTCAGAAGCCATCGTAGCCACACGAGCAGTGGCCTTTGACTACGACGGCGATGACGTCCAGGACAAGGCCACCCACGTTCTACGCCCCAAAGGCGTTGAGATGAAGCGCGAGATGACCAAGGAGGACAAGGAGCTTGCAGATGCCGGCTACGAGCACCTTAACCAACAGAAGACCCATGCACAGAAGGGTGGCAGCGCAAAGCTCGATGGTGTCGACATTCACGAACACAAGCTCACGCTCAAAGACTTGCAAACTGAGCTCGACACCACCTTCGACTCCAAAGACCCCAGCCTCTCACCTGGTCTCTCGAGCGAGGAGGCAAAAACCCGGCTATCGCGCGACGGACCGAACATTCTGACGCCACCGAAGAAGAAGTCGGCGCTGCGGAAGGTACGGAATCTAGGATATTCTTCCTGAGACCGCCTCACACGCCCCTTACCGGTAGTACTATGACTGCCTCATGTCGATGTTCAATGTCCTCCTCATCATCGCCGGTATCTTGGAGTACATCCTGCTTGGCGTCGACTTCAAAGTAAGTGCATCCGGTGATCATCGCCGAGCATAGGAATTGACGCCGTTCTCTCCAGGACAACTTTCCCAATACCTATTTGGGTGGCATCTTGATAGGCGTGGCATTCCTTAATGCCTTGATAGAGTTCTACCAGTTGCAGAAGTCCGAGGCCATTCTCGCGTCTTTCTTGGCAATGATCCCGCCGTCGTGTCGTGTGGTCCGTGATGGCACACTCATCACCGTGCCCGCCGCAGACTTGGTAAAGGGTGACATTGTCCTTGTCGTGAGTTTTCGGACCAAAGTTGGAAGATGTCGTCGCGCATCCTGAATGTCATCTCCGCTGCAGCGTTCTGGTGACAAGACTCCGGCCGACTTGATTCTCTTCGCTGCCTCGGACCTCAAGGTTGATAACAGCAGTCTCACAGGAGAGTCTGAGCCTCAGGAGCGTCTTGCACGACCTGGTGGGGCAGAACACCGTCCTGTAGAGGCAGAAAACCTTGTGAGAACCATTTGCCAGGGACTCGTTCGGCACCTGACTGTTTCCCCAGCTGTTTAACTCCACTCTGGTCGTTAATGGAGAGGGTTGGGGGGGTCAGTGTACCTGTTTGAGGTTTATCCGTTGACAGTGATTGATATGACACGCGTAGTCGTCGTTCGGACTGGTGATCACACTATGATTGGTTCGTGATTTGTTCAACTAGCGCATGCCTTCCTACATCTCACGATTTGTAACAGGTCAAATCGCGGCTTTGACTGGAACCGAAACCGGCAAGAAGAGTCCTCTCGCGGTCGAAATGTGTGCATCCAGTTGATACAGAAAGAACGCTACGCATTGGACTGATTACCTTCTGTAGCGGCCGTTTCGTCATGATGGTCTCCGCTATCGCCATCCTCTTTGCTGTTGTCTTCTTCGTCGTTGGAATCACCACTGTGTACAAGGGCAAGGGCGAGCAGACCGTAACCTTCGCAGTCTCGATCCTTGTCGCTTTCGTACCCGAGGGTCTGCCGTCTGTGGTCACACTTCTGTGCGCTGTATCATCTAATATGGCGGATCCTGGGCACTGATCGCACATATAGACTGTCTATCGCGGCGAAGCGCATGGCCGCACAGAACGTCTTGGTGAAGGATCTTCAAGGTGTTGAAACTCTTGGTACGCCGTCCGGCTCTTCATCAGGTCATGACTTATCAGGGCACAGGTTCCGTAAGCACCGGCAGTCGAAGAGAAGAACAGCGTATTGAATTCTCTCTTCGTAGCTCACGCTCCTTGCGACCGACAAGACAGGCACCCTCACTAGGAATCAGATGACAGTGACCAATCTTTGGAGCGGCCTCCGCATGTTCTCTGCATTCCAGTCGAACAACGACTCGGAGACAACCGAGGCGTTCTCAATTGCCGCACCCGGCATGCGCGAGATGGTCGACATCGCAGCGCTCAATTCTCACGTTAAGTTCGACAAGACCGACGTGCCGTTTGACCAGCGCAAGATCCTTGGCGACGCGACGGAGACCGGTCTCATTCGCTTTGCGGGAAGGCATATCGCGGACTATGACGGGTTCCAGAAGCAGCACCCGAAGGTGTTCGAGATCCCCTTCAACTCCTCAAACAAGTGGGCGTTGGTCATCGTGCGTGTCCCCGACGTGGCGCCAAGAGCCGTCGCGCTGATGCTTCTTGCAGCTCGAGAAGCCTCATGAGGATGGCACCCTCACAGCATTCCTGAAGGGTGCGCCCGAGCGTGTGCTCGCAAAGTGCTCGACATACCTCAAGGACGGCGAGATGGTGCCGATCAAGGACGACTTCAAGGCCGCGTATGACGAGGCATACGACGTGCGCCATCCTCTCCCTCCCTTCTCTACACCTCCATACTCACCTAGGCGTCCAATTAGTACATGGCTTCGCGCGGCCACCGTGTCATCGCCTGCGCGCAGAAGCTTCTCCCCGGGTCCGTCTACGACCCCGAGTACCCATTCTCGAAGAACGACTCTAGGTACCCGAGCGCCGAATACTGTTTCTGCGGCCTCATCTCGCTCGAGGACCCGCCGAAGCACGGGGTGCGCGAGGCGATCGGTACACTGCGTCTCGCTGGGATCAAGGTCATGATGGTCACCGGCGACCACCCGAAGACGGCGGAGGCGATCGCGCGGAAAATCAATCTCATCTTGGGGGAGACGAAGGAGAGCTTGAGCAAGAAGACGGGGAGGCCGGTCGAGGAGATTTATGACGACGAGGTTGATGCGGTTGTCATTCATGGAGACGATATCGACAGCTTGCAGGGTTGGCAGTGGGATCAGAGTGCGTCTCACCTCGATTTTGTCCGTGCTTGACTCTAAAATTGGGGTGACAGTCTTCGCGAAGAACGAGATCGTGTTCGCGCGTACTTCGCCCCAGCACAAGCTCGAGATCGGTGAGTTATGTCTTCATGTGCGCCACTCATAGCTGACTGGAGTATAGTGAAACGTGCTCAGGCTCTGGGCCACATTGTCGGTGTGTGAGTATCCGGTCAACTCTGATGGTGTCATTCCGATCAGTCTAATGGGCGCGTGCAGCACTGGAGACGGTGTGAACGATTCGCCTGCCCTCAAGAAGGTCAGCCCGATGTAAGATCCCTTAGGTCCATGATATTGACATGGATGTAGGCGGATCTTGGTATAGCCATGAACATCTCCGGTTCCGATGTCTCCAAGGAGGCCGCGAACATGATTCTGTTGGGTGCGTGACTGTCCCAAAAACACGAACGCTCTCACTGACCCTCAGCATGTAGATGACAACTTCGCTTCGACAGTCAGTGAGTATTTGCTCCCTTTTCTTGTGACAGGTACTAAATGTCACTCGCAGAGGGCGTTGCGGAGGGTCGTCAGATCTTCGTCAATCTAAAGCGGTCAATCCAGTAGGTGCCCTCCCCATGAGTTTAATCAACCAGCTGGGTAGACTCACGTCGCCTGTAGATACACAATTTCGCATAGTACCCCAGAGGTCATTCCTCAATTGCTCTGTGAGGATGAATGCCATCTACCTCGGTGTAGCAGTTGCTGACTCTGTTCGAAGACGTTGTGGTCCCCCTCCCTCTCCCGCTGTCTGCCATTCTCATCCTGGTCATTGGTGAGTCCATGGCCGCTGGATCGCATATATCGACTAATTTAGGAAGTAGATCTGGGCTTCGAGTTGTTTGTTGCTGTACGTCCTATACAGTATTTTACCCAGAATCACACTAACCATAGCTCACAGCTCTCCTTCGCTTGGGACAAGCCGGAGACCAAAGACGGACTGATGCGTATGCTGCCTCGCAAGCCTGGTAAAATACCCATGTGTTGCGAATCAGATACACTCTGATGACGTCGACAGTGAACGACCGCTCTATCATGTCATTGAAGAAGCGCGCTCTTCAGCGTACGAAGACCCTCCGCCGCGACCCAGAGACGCAAGAAGTGATCCGCCCTAGCAAGTTCTCGCAGATCATGGCCACCGTGAAAGCGCCGTTCACACGGCAATACTGGGAGGACGCCCTCGAGCGGACAGACGACGAGACTCTGGTCGACACCAAGCTGTTGAGTTACGCATATCTGGAAGCGGGCCTCATCGAGTTTGCGGGCGCGTGCGTACCTCGAATTCTACCGAGGATTGACCTTGGTTGGTTACTAAGCTTCTCGTTGTCACTTCGGGCAGGCTGGCTGCGTACTTTGTCGTCTTCCTCAAGAACGGGTTCACCCCTGCGGATCTACGCCGGGCGCAGTCTGCCTTGACTGCGTCGCCGCCGATCAGTGAGTCCTGCTTCTGCTTCTATCTACCCTGATCCACACTGTGTGATCTTGACATCGTGTTACTGTATTAGCGTACTTCGAGAAGAACGTGATCTTGACATCGTGTTACTACATTAGCGTACTTCGAGAAGGATTCGCCTGACTTTGTGAATAGTCGAGGGGAGGCTATCTCTGGCGAGAAGCAGGTGGACGCGTTGGCACAGGCACAGTCAATAGGTCTGCCATGTTCATCGAGTCCGCGCCACACGACTGAGTTTTCGCAATCACAGTCTACCTTGCACAGGCACAGTCAATAGGTCAGCCGCTATTGTTTTCATCGAGTACGCGCCACACGACTGATTTCTCGCAATCACAGTATACCTTTCCATCTTCATCATTCAGTGCTTCAACGTAAGTCCACGCAAGGATATGAGAGATACCCAGCCCACTACTCCATCTCACGACGCTCCTTTCAGGTCTTCGCAGTCAAAGCCAAGTTCCGCTTCCCGTTCGGCAAATCCATCGTCGGCAACGTCTACAACTTTGCAGGCATCCTCGCGGGCGCGTGCCTTGGCATCTTCATCATCTACACGCCCCCGCTGCACGTCGTCTTCGGGGGCTCGTTCCGGCTATCGCCTCTGTACTGGCTCGTGCCCGTAGCATTTGGGGTGCTGCTTCTCGTCTGGGCGAGCGTGCGCGTCGTGCTGATGCGCAAGGGCATCGAGCAGGCGCGGGTGAAGGACATCAAGGGGTTGATGATGTGTGAGTGATTCACGGCTTGGTTCGAAGAGATCCTTGTTGACGTTCTGATCCGTGATCGCAGTCCCGACGATGAGGACGATGAGCATGCGCTCGAGACACTGACGACCCCTCACTGCTTTTCCGTATTGGGCCGGCCACATAGATTTTGTTCGATAGTTGGGGAACTGCGACGTAGTTGTCGCTTTGTGAAGAATGAGTACATGTACACTAACGCATCTCTACCGAAAACATGGTTCCGAGAATACTAGAACTATGCCTAGTGCTGAGTGTGCACGCAGCTTGGGAGCCTGAGAATAGGCAGCTATGATGTTGTGAAGATGTCGCAGATTCACACGTCGTCGGAAGACTGACGGATGTTGAATGAATGAATGAATCTCCCGTTTATTGCCCGCGAGGGCCGAGCCCTATGGTAGGCAGTAACGTATCGCGTGAGTACAGAGTTCATCATACAGTATGAGGGGTCGGTCGACAACAGTAGGGATGCGGATTTAAGAACCCATTAGCGTCTGGGGGAGTACGAGGAGGGAGAAGCCGGAAGGCGGGAGAGTATCGTAGGTTAGCAGCTAGTGAGATGGGGAGAGGAGAGCTCGCGGGCAATGGCCGTGTGCAGCCTGGGCGACTGCCACTGACGGATGTTGCTGGCTGCATTGCTATTGTAGGGGTAACCAGACCGAAGAACGTGGTGGGAACGTCACGGATGTGATTGTTGACAAGACCGAGTACTGTCATATTCTAAGCTAGGACGCCAGTTGTGCGAATCTCATGATATCGTACACACACAGTTCCGTTGCACAGATTCATTGTTGATTGGATAAATGGATCAATAAATAATCACGAGCACGCATACAGCGTGGCCGCCATGTACAGCAGAGTCTTAATGTGTCATATTCTAAGTTGAGAGTATCCTTGCGATCTTGATGCGTTGTATGCGATGTTTAGTATAAAGTAGGTCTTCGCGATATCTTGAGGGTAGCCAAGGCAGCGAAGTTAGTGGTTGGTTTTTAGGCCCAAAAGCTCCTCATGGCTCTCAAAGACAGCCATGGCGTCTGGAAAACGGAGCTCGAACCGGTGTTCGTACTCCTGCGGACGTCTATTGAAATCGCATGGTACAGTCAGCTACGAAGTCTATGGTAATTGACGAACGAACAACTCAAGCAGGGACTCACACCACGAGACCCATATCGATACTCTTTTCGGTACAGACGACCTCCTTCCCGTCTGGGCCCAGCGGCGCTTTGATGTTGAACATCCAAAGGAGACACGCCATGTTCAGGAACAGCGAGTTACGCGCCAGATGCCTGCCCACGCAGATCCTGAATACGTGGTTGATACCGCATCAACGACTTGTGCGACATGTAACATGCATGTGCCAGCCGGCTCACCTGCGACCGAAGCCGAACGTGACGTGTCCCTCTTCCTTCGTGTCTGCTGGAGATGGCGCGAGCTTCCCGTCGGGTCCGATGTGTCGCTCCGGCCTGAAGCTTTCCGCATCTGCCCCCCACAGTTCCGGGTCACGATTGATTGCCCTGAGACGGTGAGGTGAGAGGGATGTAAGTAAGCAAGACAGCTAGAGCATCGTGGATGTGTACCAGACGTTCGGAATACAGACGGTCCCCTTCGGTATGAAGTATCCTTCGTAAACGTCGTCCTGATGGAGACGATGTTAGGATGTGTCATGGTGACCGGACAGCTCATGTGACACACCTCAACAGACGTGTGCTGTAGCCCTGCGAGAGGAGAGACGTTGGTGAGATGCTATACCTCTCACACACATCGTGGGCGCTCACCGAGAGGGTCGATAGAGTGCCATCGAAGAGTCTCCTTGACCATCGCGCGGATGTAGACCAGGTTTTCAAGATCGTCGAACGACGGCAGGCGGCTGCGGCCAACGACGGCATCGAGTTCGTCCTGAGCCTTCTTCTGCACATCCGGATTGAGAACCATCGCGAGCATGAACCAGGTCATTGTGCCCGAAATCTGTACAAGCATATGGCCCATCAGCACGAGATGTCTATGTCGACAAGAGAACGCGTGGAACATACCGTCTCGAACGCAGCCGCGCTGTAGACAGAGAATATTAGGCATGTTAGACCGACGCGTAATCACTGGGGGAGTGGGGGCAAAGCAGCTCACATTGTCGCAATCAGCCAAGCCGCCTCTTTGTCGCTAAGATTGAACTTGATCTGCTTCTCAATCATCGAGGTAGCGACGCTCGGGCGGGTGTCACCTTCGGCCTGATTGCAATGTCATCATATGAGCAAGGAAATCTCCACACCACCTGCACTAGCATAGAAACCGCTCACGACTTTCGCCTTGACCGCGCCGTACAGATCTCCGAATAGCTGCGTGTACTGGGGCGCCGAAGTGAGTGCTTCCTTCTTCCACGGGGCGATCGCGCTGGGGAGGTACTGGAGCAACGGGAAGAAGTCGACAAGGAAGCCATCGACATAGCCCGCGCGCACGATCTTGGTCGTGAACTCAGACAGCATAGCCATCACTGCATCCTCCATAGATGAGAGGGGTGGCATGCCGTAGGTGGCAGAGAGGACTGTGGATCCAGCACTCCTAAACGCGCATAAGATGAGGGAGGTGGAGAAGAGTGAGGCAATGGAATTGATTGTACAGTTTCATATGATCTTCCCATTTCGTCGGTGTTCCGATGATCCTATTTATGAGGAGGGATGCTTCGACTGTCTGGATAGGATGAAAGTCCTTGACGACTGTACTATGCAGACTTTCGTGCGCCGCACGGCGCATACGACGCCATCTGTGCCCAGGAGCTCAGAACCAATAGCACATTGGCATAGTTGCGAGAGCACATACCGGTCAGTATATCCTTGGAATACGAAGAACAGCCCCTCTGTCAACATGGTGCATGCAACAACGAAGCGGGGGCGAGACGAGTAGTTGGCCGCTCTCCTGTCGAGAAGATCTGCAGCCACCTGCAGTGTGTTCAGCACAACCACGTTCTGCCCGGCGAGGTTGAGATACATGATTGGTCCTGAGAGAATGTAAGTTAGTCCTTTGCGGTGCATGCGCTCAGGCTAGCGATACGGACCGTAGGTCTCTTTCCACTCGGTGAACTTGAACCAAACATCATCCGATAGCTGGAACAGATTCCCGACGAGCGGGAAGCCTGTAGGTCCAGGAGGAAGCTTCCTGCCTGCATAGGACGGGCGAGATAGGTAGAGGAGTGCGGTCAGAAAGGCGAAGAGGAGCGCGAGAGGCACCTCATATGTGTGTACGAAGGAGAGAGGAATGCGATAGATAAGCTCGGGCAAGACTGCCAGAGTACCGTTGGCAAGCTTCTCGGAAGCCATATCAAGCTGATAATCCGCTTTGCGCTGCAACACCCAGTGACTCGGGTGCCGGCCAGGGGACCTTATATACTATAGTACAAGTACAGTGCCGGATTGAAGTCCGACGCCACTGCACCGACGAGAGGCGATGGGTATGAGACTCGGCTATCCAGCCGTACACACAATCCAGGGATATTAGCTCTTGACAGCTCGTCCATTCACTGCAACACCGCGGGTCCGACCAACGCAGCATACTCGAGTTGCTGTTTCGAAGAGTGATGCAAAGACACCCCTGGTGGGCGGCGATGAGCGCATCAGGAGGAGGAACGGAAGTGTCGGCTCCGGACGCAAACCGGCCATCCAACGCAGCTGTCCGCGAACCAGCGCAAAGACGTCTTGGATCTTAGTAACGCCCACTGAAGAAGGCTCGCTGTAAACGGGGTTCCTCTGTCAGCATAGCTCTTGTTTGGCAAATGTGGACGTATCTCCACCTATTGTGTCAATGTAAGTGTTCTGGTTCCCACAGAGCATCATGCAGTGCACATCCTGCTTGTGATGTAAGCGGGAACAAATGCCTGTATCCGTGATGGAAGTATACTCACATTAGTTGCCAGCGACAGCCCTGGTAGGTAGTACAAGGAATTGAAGCTAGCGTATCACTCACGGCCACCGGGGCTATTCGCATGTCACCTCTTATAGGAGCACACCGATGAGTACGGCGTGAATGTCAGCTGTGCGCTGGAGGATGAAAACATTGGAGGCTCATAGCGCTCATGCTCCATCAGTGATGCAGATCGGCGGCTCTGGATCGATATTATCCAAAGCAAATTCCGAGTCGGCACGGCGCAGGCTCGCCTCACAGTCCGGATCGTGAGTGGGACCTGAGTGGCCTCATCACTCCTCCAGGGCTGCTTGGCTCGATGTGTTGCACGCAACAGTGGCTGCGTTGCGTGCCGATGCATGTGGGCTGCGAAGAACGGGGTGCCACTCGTTTGCCCCGTCAAAGACCAACCATCCGAATTCCCAAAAATCAACAAGACGCGTGCCGCATCGTCCGTGGTGGAAACGCAAACGCAGGATGCAGCACTGCGTTGTTCAATGCGCCACCTGAGATGGCACGAAATCTGCGCCAGGGAGGTGGCGACGCGTTCCAGCCTCATAAGCTTCGGAAGGTCGGACGACAGTACTGTGTGTGCCAGTGATTTGGGCTGGCGCCCCGGTGGGCCGTGAAACAGTGAACGTCAGAGAAAACCAACCCCATTGGGGCCCATTCGCATATAGTCGTGTATGTGAATCTACTGGAAATGGCTCACTATAGATATCAATAGATCTGAGCACAATAAAGTCATGGATTTCATGTGCAGATCTCGGATATTTGCTGGTCACAGCATCTCAGATCTATTTGCAGCACTAAGATCCAGTTACAATATTAATCACTCGGGGTCCATAATATAGCATACAGAGCAATTCAATGGCAGGCAATGAATACGAAAATACCAGTATCGACTACAGTCGACACCCTTATAACCCATACCTCTGGAAATCCATAACCTCCCATAACCCATACCTTTTTGGTGTTCCCATTTTGGCGCTTATGGGCGAAATGCCCCCCTGGTAACTAACCCATACCCTGCGATAACCCATACTTTTAGACCGATCCCGACAGGTGTGGGTTGCAAGGGTGTCGACTGTACAATACACACACACCCGCGGCCTCTCGCCCTCGCATATTCCTAGTATAGCAGCCATGCGTGCATGAGCAGTGTACCTGTTTGTGAGATTGAAGAAAGTGCATATATGCAGGTGTATGTGGATGGAGAAATGACCTACAGGAATGGAAAGGGTTGTGCAGAGTAAGTGAAGAAGGATGCTAACAATTAAATACCACTGTGAGGCCATAATCAGAAAGACGGGGAGGTTGCTTGCAATGCAATGTTGGTCATAGTGGGTGGTGTAAAGAGAGAAGATGTGAGGGCAAGTGTTGCATCACATGATCAGCATCTCTCCAAGTCAGACTTCTTGACGCCCACAGAGAAAGCCCCAGTCAAGATCAATTGCATCCAGAATCAGGTTGCAACGACAAGAGGTCGATTGCAGGGGAAGCTGCGAGAGGTACAATAGATGACAGCAAAGAGGAGGGCGCCCGGCCGTAAATGGAAAGTGGCTGTGTCGGAGAAACTCCGACAGTGCCCCACTATACGCTCTCAATGGATCCGGTTATCTCTCAATGGTCCTCAATAGCTAAGGGTGCGTTTTCACTGGGCGTGAACAATGAACATGCCTGTCGAGACTCGGAAATACCCGACAATTCCCAGTCAATGTCTCTCTTTCCACCCTCGTCATGACAGGCACTCTCAGCGCCTTCATCAATCATGCTCGGCACGCGTTGTATTCCGCGTTACGCAGCGGTGCACCATGCCCATGCCAGTACGAGGCCGTACAATTGCATGCACTGTGCTGGGGTGAAACCATCATGCGGCGCGTGAAACGCAGTAAGCCGATCGCAATCAGTTTGCCACACCCAACAAGGATGCAGTACGTAGGCTCTGAGTACCAGCGATCGTGCTGATCACTCTGTGCATTCTTCATAGGGCCTCACCAGAGCCGCCATCGCGCGTATGTACTTTCAAACTTGACATGTTGACTGCCGGGGAACGATCAGGATCCGAGACCGCATGCACGAAGAGACGCTGCCTGGGGAGAGGGTCAGAATGTGAGACAACCGACCCTTCCCGCTGGTACTAAGAGAAAAGTCGGCGAGCACGAGGGCCTAGGACATGATGATGAACTTCATATGAATATATCCCCCCAAGATGGACTGTGCCCCGCAAGTCTTGATCTACTACCAGATCAAGGGCTGGGGAGCGGGGAGTGGAGATCCTATAACGAGCTGAAGGATGCAACGGGTGCTCGAGCACATTCTCGAGACTAAGAACGCGTTTTAGGCCCAAGCACTGACAGGAACAAAAGATACGACAGCATGTATACTGTATGATGTGCATCGCTTTCCTGCGCAAACGGCCTTTACCGTCGTGTGCTCCAGGGGCTGTTTGCTGACATCAGCGGAACAGGCTTACGTCCCTTATGCATAGGTCACTCAGGCGTATTGAGCAACTCGCTCCGAGCGTGCGTCGTCTCGTTCATCAGGATGTGCACACAGAGGGCGTGATGAATATGACAGCGCGAAGAAGGTGAAGCATGTGACGGCCGAGGACCCGTCTGGACGGAGCGTACTCACGGACGCACCTCCATCCCTGGTCGACATCTGCAACTGTATCGGGGGCCAAGGCTGTAGACAGTGGCCGTCCGGTCAGCACCGAGCACCCGTCTGATCTGTATGTGGGCGTAGATCAGGTCGTTCCGCCAAGCAGCGATGCGCAAAGTTCCCTGCGAGAACCCGCACCGCGGAAACATGCTCTCTCCGAGAACCGAACCGCGGAGCTAAGTGTCCAAGCCGGAATGCAGCTGAGTTGCTGACTAAGGAGTTGACCTCCAAGATCCGAGAACCGAACCGCGGAGCTGGGTGTCCGAGCCGGAATGCAGCTGGGTTGCTGACTAGGGAGCTTGGCCTCCAAGGTCCGGGTGGCAACAAGTTAGAGTGCGCAGCAGCGAGCGCGGAAGTGTGTGGCATGACACTAGTACTACTACTAGTGGCGAAGTCGGAGAGCTCAGAGCCCTCAGCGAGAGTCCTACAGAGCCTGAGACTGCCATGCCAGAAACCATCCAAACCCTGACCCTGTCTCAAGGTTAGGGCCCAGGAGTTCCGGCGCCTACATGAGAGTCAACGTCACGCGCTGAAGCGACTGTGGCCCGCGTAGCTTGCGCTTGAGTGCAGAATCGCCGACATCTCGACCTCCCAGACTTTCCGGCTCGAAGACCGAAGCTGAGTCGAAGCTTGAAGCTTTGAAGCGTGACGCGTGAAGGTCGATCAAGCGGAGCAAGCTCGGAGCGGTGCAGCCTGAGGGCCAGGGTGTCACTGTTAGGAATGGAGACGCTTGAGAGCTGATATGCACAGTAACATAGTAGCATTCGAATTTCACGGTCACGGTGCGCGGCTCGGAACGCTAAAACACTCAGCTATGCATGCTACGCAAACGTCATGGGTTGACGACAGGCGGTTATATTTGATGGGTGATGCACGGGGTACGTACGTATGTACATGCACGAATATTGGGGGCATCATTGCACACCGTGGCGTGCCGGATCGGATCCGGTTCTCCGAGAGCGCAGCGATACTCCACGCTCTGGATGTGAACGTTTTGAACGTTTGATCTGGGGGTTGATTGTGTGTCGGGAGCCTGGGGGTATGTACATAGTGGAGCTCTGAGACGAAGCAGCAGCTATAATGCACATCGCGACTCGGACGGGCCACGGCGGGCAAAGCTGACATGGGTGACCCGAGTCGGGAGGGATGCATGGACATGACAAGGATGAAGTTGCCCATAGGATGGTCCGACTCAGGTCAGATAGCACATATTATGGCCGTGCCCAATATCGTCAGAACTGCTTGCCAAGGAGCGGGTACCATTAATAAGACGCCCATGCCACAAGTCAGTCAGCACATCCGAGAATAAGTACTGACAAGCTCGCACATAATTACGTAGTGTGCACACACGGACATTAGTGATCACTTGGTCGACGTCATCCTCGGCTTGCTGCAATGCAAGACTCCTGCGCGCTGCCGTTCGCGATGACTTCGTCAGATCATTGGATCTGATGTCGACGCGCGCGTGACATCATCGGGAGACGTTGCATAGCGACAGCAGTGCGTCGACTCGGACCCGTGCGGCCAGCGTGCGGCTAAGTAATCACACTTGTTGTTACTTACGTCCGTGTGCCAGTGCTGCGTTTATGATGATGTCACTTGTCTCCCACACACCCTCCGCTACTGTAAGGCATTCAGTACCTTCCAAGCCATCATATTGATCGCACGCACGCATCTCCAGATCAATATGCACCAGGAGTGTTCAATGTTCAACGTTCAATCCTAGTCAGTCGCAAATCCACGAGCAAGCTAACCCTCTTCACGTGGGCATCTACGAGTCCTGAAATCAGTAGTCGAGAAGAATTGATCTGGCAGACCATTACAGAGGGCAGGCTGGTTGCCTAACCAGTTGCGACCGACCAGAATCGAGCAAAGGTGAGTATCCCTGCTCAGTCTCAGTCAACGTCAACATCAGCAAGACGTTGCCTGTGGCGTACCTGTCGAAAACCCATCTCCAGCTGGGGGAAACATCAGCAAGACGTTGCCTGCGGCGTACCAGTCGAAAACCCATCTTCAGCTGGGGGAAGGGGGGCGGGTGCTCCCAGGAGATGGTGGCGGGCTGTACCTTGGTTAGCCACTGATCAGAGACCGAGTACCGAGTCTAGAGGCAAAGTTGGGCTGGCGCACCTGCGCAAAAGCTTCAGCCGCAGCAGATGCGATCGATATCGAATTCGTCCGCCCCGATCACGCAACGTCTCAGTGTCAACGTGAACGATTGCGAGGGTCCCGGCTCTGGTCCTCTGTGGTCGCAGCTCAGCGCTCAGCGCTCAGTACTAACTGTACAGGATTCGGAGTTAGTGCGTCTGTATGAATGCATGAGACTAGTGTTGATCATCGTTGACCTGCTCATAGGGTAAGTACATATGTGTTTGCTCGTAGTGAACCAATGTTTCGGGCGTTGGCAGCGATGGCTTGTGGAGGATAATATCGAGGATACCGACTGGTAACTGGTAACTGGTTACACGACTGTTCTTGGCGTTTCCCTGGGTGTCAAGGCACTTGCGGTGCTATATTGAATCCTTGACGAGTTGAGCAGACCCCCAAATCAATGAATCGTAGGACCTGGGTGTCAAGGCACTTGCGTTGCTATCTTGGATCCTAGACGAGTTGAGCAGACCCCCTTCAATTGAAAAAAATCGTAGGGGCAGAAGTTCTCTGGCCGCAGGAAGATCATATAGTACAGTTTTCTGGTACTTACAGCTAAGGAACGCTTAACGGCCGAGAAGAACGGAAGGCAAGAATACAAGCTCAAGCTCTGGGTGCGGTTCGATTTTTTTCCAAACCTTGAGCGTAAGTGTTAGACGTGCGCGTGAAGTTTGAACGGCTGACATGCCGACTCGGGCGGGCTGTTTCTGGAATGGTCGCTCCCCAGGCGCGCCCCCGATCGATGGGAGACGCGCTCAGCATGCGGCGACACGGGTGGGGCGCAAATATGGACGGGCGTAACGACGGCGATGGTCCTAGACGGATTCGCGATGGGTAAGTACTTATGTAGGTTCAATGGATGGATGGATGGAGTGCGCGCTGGGGAACTTGTGTCTGGCGTTATGTGCAACCAAGAGGACGCGCGCGTGGGTGAGTCGGACCTGTTCGCCGCGAGCTGTGCAGAGAATTCGGAAGCGAGATAAGGAGGGAGTCCGCCATAGGCCTCACTGCCGCTCAGCCCATCGCTCGCGAGGGCGGCGGTTGATAAGCAGGTCTAGTCGGCTGTTGTTTCCGACGCAGACCGGAGCACATACAGATTCCAACGGATGGCAGAAGGCTAAGGTATAAGTGCGTGGTCTCGCTGGACGGAGGATGGCAGAGGGGTGAAACGTACATGAACTGGTCAAGAGGATCGAAGCTGCATTCTGGACTGGGATGCTCCACTTTTAGTGCGAGAGCAGCCTAGATCGTAATTGATGATCATTGGCCGTAATTTCCTACCGCGCTTTGTCGAGCGTCACGGTCCACTGTGTCACTGTCAGCCCACGTGCGACTTGAACCAACTCTCCCAATCCCTTCTATTTTTCCCTTTATCTCTGACCACCACCTTCGCCTCCTCCCCTCCTCGGTCGTCGCGTGTCCAGAGGTCCCGGTCACCGTCCACAACAGCGAGCTCGCTGTGTCCCTGTGGTAACTCTCCTTCCCTTCCCAGCGCGTACATCACCTTCTCACAGCCTTCTCCGAATCAGGATATTCCGTCTCGCCAGGTCTGACTTGTGTCCGCGCCGGAAGTGACTCTATAGGTTTCTGGTCCGTCTCTCTCCCTCTTATCATTCTTCGCCCCGCCACTCCCATTTCTGTCTTCTCGCCAAACTTACAAACCTTGTTCGTCGCTCACATAGCCCGCCTCCTCCTTTTCTAGTCCCCTCTCCGTCTCTCCCTCTCCGTCGCCTCCTCCTCAGTGCTCCCCGGTGCCATTTGCTCGCGTCCTGCGACACACTTTTTCTTTCTTCCTATACTTATCGTTTTCCACGCCTTCAATCCACCGGTCCAGCGCCATTACCCTCTAGCGACGTCATCCACAGGTAAGCCCACTTACATCTCTCAATCCCGCCCCTCAGCCACTCACCATTCTTTACTGCATGTTCGCACGCCAGACCACACACACAGAATCCTTATGAGTACCGTCCTCGACGTGCATCCCTACACCGCCCACATGGATTACTTGTACTCGAGGCACTCCAATAGTGCTGGCGCTCCCCTCCCGCGCATTCCCCGTCGCTCCCCAGCCTCTCGGTCCGTCACCCTGGTCGCCACCCCCCTGTCTACCCCCTCCTCACCCTCTGCCACCATCACCCGAGTTGTCTCGGCGGATTCACCCTACGCGAGCTCCTCCATTGCTCCCACCGTCTTGCTCGTTCAACCGCCAACTCCCCCTCATGATGACGGCCCTCGTCCGGAAGACGCTTCCAGCTCGTCATCCAGCGGTTCAGAGTCCTACGTCCGCATGAACCCCCGCACGAAGCGCGTCCGTACCCCCAAGATGCAGCCCTTCCGGTCCGCTGCCGAGTCCACACCGACACCTGCGGTACTCCAGGCCAAGGCCCTGTCTCAATCTACCAACGGCGTCACATTCCCTGCGAGGCAGTCTTCGGCCGAGGAGCTGTCTGGTGCTGAGACCCCTCGCGCGTCAGGTTCGCGGGCTAACCTCCACATCGACCTCGACGACCTGAAGCAGCCTCTTGCCACTAAGGGGTCGCTCTCAGTCCCGAATACCGCCCGCGCTGAGGGCAGCGGTAGTCGTGTAGTCTCTGCGCCACACGTGACGGCTGCCAACACCGCCTGCAAGAAGTCGGGCGAACCCCTCAAGTCCTCACTCAAGTCACGCCGTCCTGTCGTCCGCGGCGATCTCTCTGTCGTCACTGGCGCTAGCCCCGCATCGACCAAGAGCGAACCGAGTACGCCCAAGTCAGTGCATTTTGACTCTCGCCTGGAACACGTCAAGCTGTTCTTAGCCGAACAGAAGCCATTGGCGATCTCGCGGGAAGGTTCCCCCACAGACACGAGCGGCACTGAGAGCGACTTTCCCAGTGCGATCTATGGGTCGAAGGAGGACAAGACGACGCTCACCATGCAGCTCACGAACATGCCCTCGGTGCAGCGGGCAGATGTGGACATTGCCTTGGAGGATGTCACGCTGGCTGAGGACGGTGCGTCTCTCAACGGACGCGTGCGCGTGCGGAATATCGCATTTGAGAAGTGGGTAGCGGTTCGTTTCACGGTTGACTCTTGGCAGACCACGAGCGAGGTTACCGCCAAGTACTCGGACTCTGTGCCAGGTGGCGTTTTCGATCGGTTCGCATTCACCATCCGCCTGGGTGACATGCTTGCGCGGATCGAGGAGAAGACCTTGTTTTTCGCACTCCGGTACAACGTTGCCGGGCGGGAGATCTGGGACAACAACAGCGGTCAGAATTACAAGGTGACGTTTGCGAAGGTTCCCCGGCCACGACCCAGCATGCCTGCATCGTCGTCAGAGACGAGCTTCGCGTCGCTCAAGAGCAAGCTTGAGAACGTCGTGAAGGGCCAGGAAACCGTCGGCGGATTCATGACGCAAGGCCGCAAACCATTCACGCTCGAGGCGTCCACCTCGCTTTCTGCGCGGTACGATTTCGCCGCATCGTGGAAGAGCCCCTGGACGCGCTCCTCGCCCGTGTCTTCCCCGACAAACGCCGGCCACGCCCGCAACATCACGTACCCGCACATACCGAAGCGCGCGGGCAAACCAATGTTCGACAACGACGACACCCTCCCGAGCCGCCTCTCGCGCGGATCGCCGCGAGTGATGGACCCGTTCGACAGCAGCCCGCTCGAGCGGCCGTCGCTCTACACTGCGAACGCGGAGCTCGAGGACACCCCTGTGCCGATCATGAGCAGGCGACGAGGCCGGAATCACCAGCGGGGATACTTCGACCTCGGCCTCTCGCAGGCGAGCCCGTCTGTCAAGCGGACGCCGACGGGGTCCTCCCCGAGCGAGCGCGCGTCGTCGTCCCCGA